>DWLS01007852.1:0-10371 GCA_018246255.1 Pachliopta kotzebuea | reverse complement strand
ACCTACCATCAGTAACATAAATGGAAGGTTAGTTTGTATTAAAAATTTCATCAGACTTTTGTCTGATTTTTGTCAGACTTTTGTCTGTCTCTTTTGAGTAAAAGAAACAATTATGTAAGAATTAAAAACTTTTCTTTATTTCTTCATCATCATCTGCCGATAGAGTTCCACTGCTGGATATAAGCCTCCCTTAATATTGGGCAGATTGTGACTGTCTCTCACTACGCTGGCCCATTGGTGTTTAACCGAAGCCTCGTTTGCTGATTAGGGTCTTTCACGAGCAGGTGAGGTTGGCTTGAGTCCCGTGAGTTGTTATGTGGGACCTATTACACCACCCTTATTATTCTTATTTATCTATAATCAGTTACTAATACTGTTGTATTCCGCGTAACGACCTTCGTGATACCCCTGCAAAGCTTTCAGTGTTGCGGCTGATTAATTTTCCAATTTCGACGTTGAAATCCAGTATATTGCGGATACCAATACTGCGTATTTAATACTGCTGAATGTTTCAACTGATTAATATTTATAATATAGTTACCATGATCTTTTTTATTAGAGGGAAATCTTTGAAAGATACGTTGTCTTGTGGGGGAAAGTTAAGGCTATCAGGTCGTCCAGTGTTTGGAGAGATTACGGGATTTTCTTTCGGAACACAACCGCAGCCAACTCCAACATCCAACCATCGTCTTCCTTGGAGTCGATTAGAGGGCGATGAGGACTCCTATGCTAACCGCCCTCGACCCTAAAGGCTTCGTTAAAGGTATGGGAAACACTATTCACTAGTAGGCCGCGACGGCTTCGTCTCCGATCGGGATATCTC
This sequence comes from Pachliopta kotzebuea, assembly GCA_018246255.1. NCBI lineage: Eukaryota > Metazoa > Arthropoda > Insecta > Lepidoptera > Papilionidae > Pachliopta > Pachliopta kotzebuea. The sequence continues at coordinate 9,548 of DWLS01007852.1, read as the reverse complement.
TTCTCCCGATCTCGCTCAGCAGTCTCCTTTTATACTATGACAGTCGCACAAAAGGAGACTATGGACCATTATCCACGTCTGATTCAATGGTAAGCTGGTCGTGTACCCAGCTAATCAACAAATGAGGATCTGGCTTTCTACCGACCCGCATGGAACCAGCGTGATAGGAGATGGCCTTTTCCTTATTGGGGAATGTCCATTTCAAGCGGTGGGCTAGTCTGACGAGGATATATAAAACCTATTTAATGTAAGTTATTGTAGTTTAATACATTTTCGTATTTAGTATAGCAACACTACCTGCAGCCTTAACTTTAATACATTAGTATTTTAATGCACCACAACTAGATGGTAAAAATACACTGTTCAAGTTTACGGCAAAGAAAACTTAAAATCCTAATCCTACTTCTATCTTCCCTTTCTTGGCGTGCGTCCGTGTAGTATGGGATGTGGATATGGTAACTTATAGGCTAACTTTTTGAATTTATTCTTTTTTAATTTTTAGTTGCGAACGTAAAGGGCAATTACTAGTACAAATATATTTTGCGTCAAGTATGTTATACATTGCATACTATTTATTAAATTTAAACTATTTGTCTTTAAGATAGTAAGTTAAGTTATATTAATATACTTAAAGGAACAGAGAAGAAAGTACAAGTCGTGAAGGTTGGGCCAAGGATGATTTTGATTTTGTTAAAAAAAAGAAGTTAAAGAGAGAAATAAAGAGTTCCACATCCACCGGCAGAGATCTATTATCTGATGATGATAATAATTTAGAGTGGATAGAGATGTGAAAAAACCCAGAATCCCCATTGGGTTTTTTTTCAGCTTCTACCAGATCGATCTTCACGAAATGACTTTAATAACATATGATTGAAGACCATGAGGGGACTTACAGACTGGAATTTAATAACCTTTTAAGTTTGCCTCACACGAAAACCTCAAAGAGACCAGGCGGCGGCGGGTGAAATAAATTATGCTATAAATAGGTCGCCCGGTGGGTTAATGAGTTGGCCCGCGCCCATTTAAATGGCTGCATTGAAAAGATCCGCTCTGAAAGGACCTTCGCAGGCCACCTGGTTAACCAACAGCTGAAGTACTGCTGTTAGGAATAATTGTTTTTCAATTACATAGCTCCTGTAGTGGGCTATTACATTAAATTTAAAACTATACTAGACACTGAGAATATAGATTCTAATTAAGATAGAGTTAGTGTTTAAATTCAATCAGAGTAAGTGATAAAATAAATTAAAAAGTGGCGATGAAAGTCTGGCGAATGTATGGAAGAAGAAAGATGAAAAAAGAGAAGGTAACAATGGTATAAATGGCAGAAGAGTGAATGAGGACAGAAATAATGTAATGATATAGGAGATAGGAAAAAACGGAAAGGAATGTAAAGTTTAATAATTGATAATGAGACTAATAACGGTCGTTTTAAGGTTTATAACCACGCGTATTGATGTCTTAAAGCACTTGATATTAGTAGGTGTTATACTGACACGTGAATTGAACAATCAATTGGTGCAGGATTCGAACCTGGTACCTTCGAAGTGGAAGGCTGGCGTTCAAACCACTAGAACTTACTAATAATGGTTAATAGTGTTCGTGCTGTATGTTCTGGTTATTATTTATTAATAACCTTATTAATGAGGGTCATAGCTAGTCAGGTCTTTCTCCTATGGTGGAAGCCAATGTCCAGCAGTGGAAATCTATCAGCTGATGATGATGATGATGATAGCTAGTAATGGAGATTTGAAGAAAGTTTACCACCAACTAAATTTTTAATATCTTTGTCCAAGTCTCAGTTACTACAGACTATCTAGGTAGGTACGGTCGCAGCTCCTATTCCTACCGCTAAATAGTAATGTACAAACATTACTGTGTTGTAGTTTGAAGGTTGCTGTATGCTAGTGAAATTATTGGGGTAATTACACTTAACATCCTAAATATCAAATCGACTTAACCAACGTCATGTTGACAAGCGTATCACTTACTACCAGGTGAAAGCATGTCGTCGTTTAAATTAAAAAAAAAAACCTAAATTGGAGTAGAATAAGGGAAATTACTACTAGCAATTCGTTCACCTGATGGTAAGTGATACGCTTGTCCATAACATAACAATGGTCAAGACGGTACACAGTACCACATTGCGCTAGTCGTCTTGAGATAAAGTATTAAGCGATACCCGTGTAATTTTATTAGTTAAAACACCCATCAAACTACAACAGTAATGTTTGTATATTACTATTTGGTGGTAAGAATAGCAGTTGCGGTAGTATCTACCTAGACGGTCTGTAGCAACAGAGACCTATTACTAGTAACAGGTACTTGGTTTGTAAGCTGCAATAGGAGCTGCGGCGGTACCTACGTAGAAGGTCTGCAGCAAGAGACATATCACCAGTAAATTTAACTAATTTAATGAAGAGATCAGTTATGTCTTTTCGAAGGCTTAAGAAGTTAAGGCTGATGATGGTTCACCAAGTATTAGTATTATTTTTTAAAAACTTTAATCATTGTATGCCGTGTAAAACGATAATTATGTTCCAACATAAATATAACCCGTATAATTAACTTAACAGTTGTACATTTAACTGCTTGACCGCAATTACAACGTTACGGTTAAAGTGTAACTTATTAATCAAACAAATTGTTAAGTTATCGCTTACATCTTTTTTTGCTATACATAAATAAATAACAAGTTTATTTAACTTCATCAAGAAATATTTCTACGGCTAGGCAGTATAGACATTACTGTCATCATCATCAGCTAATAAATGTCCACTGCTGGATATAAGCTTCTCTCAATAGTGGTGGGATTTGGGCCATCTCCCACTACGTTGGTCAAAGGCCAGAGGATCCAGAGCCTCGTTTGTTGATTAGCACACCAGCTGGTAAAGTGCCCTAGGGTCCCGTGAGAACATTACTGTCTACCAGTTTTATTACTACAACAGTTTAATACAACTAGCGACAACAATTGTCTGATGAGGATAATAACCATAATCAGGAGGATTAGCTTTATTAAACCAGTTACATCGTCTTTCTAAACGGAAGCCTCTAATTCAATATTACTGTTTACCGGTAAAAATGAGATAAAAGGTATGTTTCTAGATTACTACTGTTAAATCAGATTATTACTAGACGTATATATAATTTATGTTTATTACTGCTGCTATTGTTTAAATATTTATAGTTATTTATTTACATAAATAGCAAAAGGAGTTCAGTATAAATTGATCAATTCTCCTAGTTCTAGTTATCATGACAATCTACCGCCATATCATCGTTGATATGTTCCGGTAGTCATATATACGATGGCCATAGTACTCTAGCCGAGTACGCTTCGTTGTCTCCAACCTCATTGTCACTTAATATCACGTGAAATTCAGGTCAAGTTTTAACCCAATGCAGATTTTTAAAAGCGATATATTCGCAGATACAACGCCTTAACTGTAAATCTAGCTCTTGTACGTATATTTCTTTATGTAGTATTTAAGATTTTAAATTTATGATTAAACTTAAGAAGTTAAATGTGTATGGTTTATTTACTAAATCATAATACTCACCTAGTATACACCGAGTTACGAAAAATCTACATGCATACCAGCCCCGTCCAGATCAACCTTTGTCTCTGTCATTCACGCATTATAAAAAAAATATATATTTTTTTTAAAAAATTAGGCCTTTTTAATAGAAAAAAAAAAACACTTCGTTACATCACATCACTAACGACTATGATATTACGTGGTTTAAAATGTTATATCGATTTAACGTTCGGTATGTATCGATGTTGAATTAATTAATAAATGACACTGGCACGAAATTGTTGTTTCGTTTTTATTTGTATTTGTTCGATTTTTAAATTTTCGGAGAGTTTTATTTTTTCACGTTCGCGGTGCGTGCCGCGCGCGTCAGTACGCTCCGGTAGGGCGGCGCGGCGGTACGGGGGGAGGGGGGAGAGAGCCGCGCATGCGCAAATATGAATCCTCAACCGCAGGGATGGATCTGTTCACTGTTTAATATAACCTCTACATTTTAATAATAAAATTCAAACTTAATTCAAATATGCAAATTGACTAATTGATCTTCAATCAAATAAACAGATTTTTTAAAATATATATATGGGGTGTGAGTGACCTCATAAAAGAATTCACGCGACCCAAACAAAACATATCTGGTAGTTACTGCATTGGTTAAACTTGATAAGAGATGGTCTGAATACCCCACTATTTGGAGGATAATGTCCAATTATGGGCTTATATCGGCTGATGTATGTGTACGAAACTGAACTTAATCTAGTGGATACTTGATTAACTGTTGGTAAGTCTTTTTCACCAGAGCCCGTCTAGGTTAGTACCATCACAGGTATATTCTATTTCTATTTCTTTTTCTATGTATTAAAAGATACTTAATATATATCTCAAGGTGAGGACAACAATGTGGTGATGTGTATACCATCTCAAGAGTTTAATTTACCATCAGTACCAATGTTAAATATGGAATCACGCAGGCATTTGCACCTCGCATGCCTTTTTTTTGGACTCTTAAAATCTAAAACAGCAGAGTATCTATACGTTAAGCTAAATTTTTCGCTACTTCAGAATAAGCGCAACATTCGAAGCTCTTGCATTGTATTCTATAATCACAAGTCTGTGGCTTTCGAAGGCAGTTTCCGCCATCAAGTGCTGGAATAATATACATCCTCCTTTAAGGAATTCTCTTACCCCTGTTTATTTTAAAACTAAATTAAAAACACTCCTCTTAGAATAACAAACTTAGCTCCCAGCCTAATCATTCCTTAGTGCCAATGGTAGATCCTATTTAAAGTTTCAACTTGCCCCCGTCTTTAAACCTAATTCTATAAACTTCAAAACGATCCTCTTTTTCCTCATATTCTATATCTCTTAATTTATAGCGCACAAACACCTTGATAATGTAATCGTTCCCAAACTATATGGTATCTGAAAATCAGGGTGTTGTTCACTGTGTGACAACATATATACTGAGCTACAGCTATGTACCATTGCAGTACACAGCAGCAGCAAAAGTATAATGTAAAATGTATATTTACTTTGTAATTGAATGTTCAGTTGTATAAATATAATTGTACTGCGCTGACAAATAAACTTATTTATCTATCTAGAATCATACTCGTAAAAGATAACTTAGTCAAGGTATAAGAGTATAGAAATCTTAACAAAATCAGGAAATCTCCTATTGGTTTTTCTTATAAAAATTCAGCCCTGTCTTAGGAAAATAGCGAGGGCGAGGATGTCCGAGTGGTGGCGAAGTTCCCCGAGCCGACCTGTCTGAAGTTTGACGGCCAGGTGGCCCTGACCCGCCCCGGACCCCGCAGCAGCCCGATGAGGAGGCGAGGAGACTGCAGCTGGATGGATGTGGAAGGTGTCTACTTGCATGGTGGTGTGCGACTGCGCATGCGCCTGGAAGCAGTCGATGGGGTCGGAGGGAATTGAGTCGTACGAGCACCAGTTCACAGCGAACTGAGTGACGCGCTAATATAAATTCCTCACCAACCTTTACAGTATATTTTTTTTAATTTAAAAAATACTTACCATATTAATAATTGAATTAACATAAAATTTATTGTATTATCGATTTTTATTATTTATTATTATTATTTTTCAATTTATGGCTTGTACTGCTCTGCGCAATAATTTCGCCAATGTCTAGTGATGGTGAGAATACACACAGGGGGTAGAATATTGTTCGGTATAAAAGTAGAAATTCTGCTAAATACGAAAGAGAATCCAGAACTTTGGCGACGATTTTCCATTCGTAAAACGGAAGACAACACAAACATATAGCACATACAGTAAATTGTGTAAAAAACATTATCAAAGAATATTTTCGTCCGTGTCAAATGACCGCCATTTTCGAACTCCCACTGACGTCTTATTATTTATTAATTCAAATTGAGTGTTGCCAGCAAATTCAAAAAGTTACTATAATAATAATTTGGTAATAATTGAACAAAAAAGTGCTTATCATTACCTTCATATTTCATTGCATTTATCATGAGACATAAGTTGTCTCGTTACTCCAGTAATTTCACTGGTAATACACAGTAATATTTATACTATTTGGCGGTAGGAATAGATGCTGTGGTTTTCGGTAACCACCAGAACACTCCACAAAACCTTGAAGTTTATAATTTCGTTCACACTTCCATTTTACTATTAACCTTGGTTCAAACGAATTAATATAGCTTTTAGGCAATAGCATTAGCATTTGAATAAATTTAGAAAGCTTTATTTCAATGACAGCTTTTTGTACGACCTTTGGAGCATTGCCAGCACCAGCACCAAGTAGTACGGCCTCCGCATCTCTCGGACAAGGCTGCACCTCTTCCATAACGAACCCTGAGGGTTGGCGATTAGAATATGGTAACAGAACCTTCACTTACGTTGGTAACACATCTCTGTTACCAAACACTGTATAGTGTAAAGGTTAATATGTATTGAGAGGTGCTGTAGTTAGTGAAATTACTGCAGTAACGAGTTACCTTATGTGTCTTGAGACGAGCGGATGTGGTGTTGTATATACCATATTACTTACTATCAAGTGAATGCCTTCTCACTGTCTCATAGTAAAAAAAATGTTTTGGAGATATCTGGTCTGGTTCAGGGTCTACACATGGATAGGTTTTATATTTGGTTTTGGTTGAAATAGATTAACACATTCACTGCCTTCGAAATAATGGAAAGCAAATTTTGATTAAGTTTATAGGTATATTAAAAAATATAGATGAATGTATATGGTTATTACTATTATTTTAATAAGTAAGTAAGTTAATTATAATGTTAAAGTGTAAAACAACGTACAATCGCTTTAAATACTGGTGGATTACTGACTGATAGAAGATGAACGAGCCACTCGGATCCGAGTGGTCGGCATTGAATGTGTTAACTCATAGTGAGATTATGAAATATCATTACAGTTGTTTTATTTTCTATACGAACTTCACCAGCTCGTGGTGTACTTCCTAATCAACAAACGAAGCTCTGCTTCTCCAACCCGCATTGGGCCAACGCGGTGGAAGATGGCCCAAATTCATCCAGTATTATATCCAGCAGTGGACGTCTATCGAGATATTATTATTAAATTAATATTTCGTCACTTAAACTCTTCTTTTAATAGTAATATCTTCGAACTGTTACTGCATACTCTTGTTACTTGGTAATCATTTGGGCAACCCTGAAAAAAAGATTGGTGATTTAGAAAGGTTTGTATTTCTAGTTAATTATTTTGATGGAACTGATAATGTAGTAATTTCTATGAAATTCTACATTCATCTTTTACAAGTTAGATAAACACAGACGTGGGGTGTGAGGTATCCCGTATATCAATTCACAGGACCGTAGCTTTACATACTTTAACAAACAAGGGACTATGGCTGTCTATTAAACCGCTTGGGGCCAGCGTGGTGGAAGATAGCCCAAATCCTCTCAATATTGAGTGCTGGCTCTCTCTGCTGATGATGATGATGTTATTAATAATGATAATTAAAACCGTAAGTACTTTTTTATTAATTTCTACTTACGGTAAACTCCGCTCTGTATCATATCTTTAGCTTTCTCCGCAGCGCTATAAACTATATATGATAGTAATATAGCTGAAGCCAAAGCTCCTATGGATATTAACGTATACTGAACTGCTGGATATGGTTCATCTGATTCATCCGATTTCAGTTTAGAGGTTCCACTGATCTGGACGCAGGTTGTAGCAAACTCCTCGCAGGAGATCTCGAGGAAACTGTCCAAAGCTGGATACTCGTTACAGTCATCATACGAGTCGTATTTTGAAACATTCCAAGTGTTATAATTTCTGGAAAGTTCACATAAAATATTTATAATGTAGGCTTTAATATATTTCCTAGATTTTATTCTAGTGTATGGTTTTAAAGGGGTAAACGAAGTCTCGCAATTCATGGCACAAAAGCCAACTTCACCTGCTCGTGGACTCTATGAATCAAGAGAGAATTAAGCTCTGGTTTTCCACCAACCCACAATGGGCCAAAGTAGTGGAAGAGGGCCCAAATACCATCAGTATTGGGGGAAGCGTATGTCCAGCAGTGGACGTCTATCGGCTGATGATCATGATATTTCTATAGACCTCTTGGTTTTGTTAAAAAATATAGTTTAACTGCTATCATCGATCAACCTAAGATTAAGTTTATCTTCAGTTTCATTTGACCAACAAACATTAGGTTCTTGGTTCATTTGTTAATTTTATTTAAAAACTTTTATGATGACACCTAAAATTAGGGTCCAAATATCTGTTAATGATCTTACAACCTTTAAAATACCGATTGTTTTGTGATACGAAGGTTCAATGCTAATTTCAGAGTTAGGATGATGTACCGTCATTTATCACTTATCTAATCTATTTAAATATATAGATATGTGCATATATATATAAAAACTTTTTGAAACACCTAAAATTAGGGTCCAATAGGCGGACTTAATGCCTACAGGCATTCCCTACAAGTCAACTTGAGATGTGGGAGATGATGTGTTAGGTGAAGTGATAGAGTTGAATTTTATATATATAGTAAATTTGATAGTACCTATATATATATACATACATTGCTATATATAAATATATATGAGGATAGATAGTCTAATACCTAGATAATATACTGGAGTATATATTGAGCTAAATTTTTTTTAAACTTGCTGAAGAGTAGGTACAATATTTATTCAGCAAATCTGTAGCTTTGATAACATTGCCAAATTCCCACATTCAAAATATTCGAGATTAAACTATCCAATTGTTTTTTTTATTCTACGATTTGATGAGACTACCAAAGCGTTCACTTTATAGTGAGTGATACACTTGCCTATGAAAACTTAGCGTTGGTTTTAATATACCATCTTATAGAACTCTGCATCATATTGCAATTGTCGCCTTGAGACATAAGGCAGTAATGAATGAAATAAATTTTAAAGGTTATAATCAATCACCTGAAAATAACACCATTCAATTCAGAGATTTATAAAACATGTGTCGTATATCTTTTACGAAGAAGCAATTGTACTCCATGGCAATACATTTATATAACAAAGTAAATAAAATACTTAATTTCCACCCCTTATCAAATGATTACATTAAACCAATTGTCAATAGTTGGCACCTAAGATTGAGTTGAAACTGAAAAGTTATTAACTTCATATTAATTTCTTTCATTAATCAATAAAAAATCATTAATAAACAAGACAACAAAGACTCAACACTTACATTTCGCACTCGCTTTATTACAGTTTTGTCTAAAATTATTTTAAATTCGATTACTACTGACTAAAAAAAAGTTTAACCTAATTTTGTGAGAGGAGAGACTTCAAAACTTATTTGTAAGCATTTGTGTGACAAATAAAGATTTTTATTTATACAGCACAGTTCAAACTACAACACAGTAATTTTTTTTTGTTTTATTTATTCAGAAAACCAACAGCGTATACAATATAAAATAATTTCTATGAATATATTAAGAGGTAAAGCTAATTAGAGGTTTCCATATATAACTTAATAACATG
>DWLS01007851.1:0-10371 GCA_018246255.1 Pachliopta kotzebuea | reverse complement strand
TAAGTTTGGAATCTAACTCGATGCCGAGATCACGTACATCAGGGGCTCTAGCCAGAGAACGGTTATTTATTTTATATTGTGAAGTTAAAGGGATTCGTTTTTTAGAAAATCTTGTATGGACGCACTTATTTGAGTTTAAAACCATATTATTTCGAGTGCACCAGTCTGAAATACTTAGAAGGGTTTATTGATTTTTATTAAGATATTACTTAAAACAAATCCGTTATTGATAACTACTCGGGCTGTTGATGATTCTGATGAAATACATTACGCGTTATGCTACCGTCGAAGAAAATAGAGGCGAAGTAAACAGTACGCAATTTATTCAATAATTAATAAGTTCAGTAAATAGCCGTTGTATAAATTAAACATAAAATAAGATATTAAACCAAAACTAAATATAACTATAGAGGAAGGTTAAAGTAATAAAAAATTATGTTAAATAGTAAAAGAATAGAACTATAAAATACTTGAAAATATTTTATACGTGCGCTGGTGCGCCGCTCGTACGCAAATATCAGGTTTTAATATCTATTCCCGTAAGTATGTTACTACATACGGACGTCGTTTGACTTGCTCCGGCAATGAAACTATCCAATGCAGTGAAAGGTGAGTGCGAGCGTGATTTAACGAGGCGAGGAGGTTGCGTTTGGCTTTTTTAAGTATTTTATTTTATAATTAGTTGTGAATTTAAATAATTAGCGAGCGGTAACCAGCGACCTTCGCAGCTGTTGCGTGCTAAGATACTTGGCAGTGTGGTCACACCTCCGCTTCGCACGCACAGTATGCTGGTAAAGATAACCTACTCTGGATTCATTCCTACCATTTTTACTATATCATATTTTAAACACTAAAGATAGTACTACGGAAAGAATATTCCCATCTGTGTTGAACTCAAGAGCCTTACTGCGGAATGTTGTATCCTTCTCATGAAGCTGCTGATGAACTTCAAACTATTTAGTACGGCAATATTTTGTAGGCATTTAAACAAATATTTATTAAGATTAAGAGACTGATACATTTGGAAGATGAAAATAAGAACTGCAGTTATTTTACCTGCATAAAAGTGGGAGCATATTTACGGGAAGGATAACAGCATTACCAGCTCCTTGCCCGGATGGAGTGATTATAGCCTAAGATGGAGCTAAATGTCGTTCTTTAGGAGAAACCTACGTCTAGCAGTGGCCTGTTGATGATGATTACCAGTACAGGCAGGTGGCTGTAATTGCAATCAATGAAATGATAAAAATTCAGTTTGTCATCAACAGATTAAATTTGATTAAAACTAATCATATGTGGGGGAGGTGGGTTGTGTAATTAATATTCATCAGCTCCGATACGGTTCAACCGATTTTCATGGCGCAGTTCATCATACTACTGGTGGTGGTAGATCTATTGTTGTAGACTGTCTAGGAGTACCACTGCAGTTCCTATTTCCACTGCCAAATAGTAACGTAATATTATTGAGGTAAAATTTGAAGGGTGAAGTAGATAGTGAAATGAGTGCGGTAAAGAGACTTAAAATACGTCTCAATGCGAGCGCAATGTTATGGGCAATATCACTTATAATCAGGTGAACTCCTTGTTAGGTTTTTTGAATAAAAAAACCCTCAAGTGTTGGCAATCGCGTTGCGCGATCCGAAAAGACAATTATAGGAAGAAAAAGGGCTGTCAATGGCGCCGGCTGTGAAGCGAAGAGGATTCGAACAAAAAGGCGACTGAGTATTCCTTCTTCTTGGAATCTCTGAAAGAGAATATACTGTGTGCTGTGCTCGTATATTAGTTTTAAGCTAATACAAGTATGTATCATAAAGTGTATGTGTATCGGTGGAGCAATCTCTGCGTCGGTGGGGAGCTAATTAGTTCCAAACAAAGGTTAAATTCATTGGTAATAGAAATCGTGTTCGTTGCGTTCAAGGCGGCCGCTGGGGCCTGTTGGGGCTGGTGGGGCTGGTGGTGAGTATCGCCGGTGACCTTCGGCGGCGTAATGCGCAACCAGCACTGACAATGGGCGCGGGAAGTGGGTGCAAGGGAAAAAATAGTCCGCGCGCCCACCGCCCGCGCCCGCGTCCGCGCCCGCGCTCAGTGAGCCGCGCGCACGCGTACTAAGTCATTGTTTGTAACAAAACTCTGTTACTAAATAATAATACTTAATTACCAGCCGTTGACGGTAACATAGTACGTACTTCTCTTTGTATATTATATATCATATTGTGTACTAACGGAGCTGTCCACGAGGAAGCTGTGTGTAATGTAACTAATATAATAAACAGTTTATACATCGGCTTAGTGTAACTATTGAACAGACATATACAAACAGACACAGACATACAGACAGATACATAGGCGTGTAGACACAGAGAGAGACATAGACATATAGACACATAAATAGACAAAAATATTCAGACACAGCGAAACGCAAAAACATACAGAGGCATATGGATATATAGACAGACACATAAACACACAGAGAGGCACCTAAACATACAGATAGATAGTAAGACACACAGATATACATACAGACACACTGACCTATAGACATAGAGACACACGAGAAGAGAAAAACTCATAACTGTTTACACACGAGAACTTATACACACGGAAACGGGATCTCATTGATCAGACACAGCCACAGCCGTTTGAATAATGTTGTACATAACGGGACGCATCACTAAATGTTGAGTGAACTACAGCTATATTGTATTTTTACTACCTCACGTTAATATTTATTCAATTTAATTGATTATTTTTCAATAATATCAATCGTTTGATAGTAATTTAAATGAAAATCAAATAACAACGGCTCTATTAATCAGATAGCGTTTTTGTTTGTCGTCTCTCTTGTACATAATGTTTTTCCTTTTGTTGTTTTATATAAGTAAAGTGTAAATATATAAATAAATAGCGCTTTAATTTCTTTAATCACATTTCTGCACAAATACTTGCTGCTGTGTTCTGCACTAGTACTTGCACCACGATATGCATTTGCAGAAAATACTAATTATCTAGATTTGCTCTGTGAAATTTTACACACGCACACACAATACATTTTTTTATCCGAAGCGAGCGAGCCGTTCACCTGATGGTAAGTGATACGTTTGCTCATTGCATGCCTTTGGTTAAAATGGTATACACAGCATCACATTACGCTCGTCGTCATAAGATGCGAGAGCTGTTTGATGATATTTAAATTGTAAAACCTCTTTTTTGGTGAATGACGTTGGCAGAGACAATCTTATAAATGATAACAGATAAAAATTCAGTTAAATAAACAACAGCTGGTCACTTTTACCATTGGTTAACACATTCACTGACGTCGAAATAATGGAAAGCGGTACCCGGGAACCGATTATTTAAGGCAAATTTTGATTAAGTTTATAGGAATATTTAAAAATATAGATGAATGTACATGGTTATTACTGTTATTTTAATAAGTAAGTTAACTATAATGTCAGAGTGAGCGCGTAAAACAACGTACAATCGGTTTAAACACTGGCGAATTACTGACTGCTAGAAGATGATCGCTCGCTCGGATCCGAGTGGGAGGCGCCGCTACAATAAGTCCCACCCCACTCGGATCCGAGTGGTGTTAAGTGTGATCATTAGTGAATAATCCACAATCAAAGAAAAATCAGAATCTCGTGTCGTTATAAACCCTATCCTATGAAATGTTCACAATGAACTGCTGCCACAATAAAAACTGAAGTTGTTTCTGTTCATGGCACCAATCATCATTTATAACTGGATAAATGGTTTTCAAGTTATTAAACAGCCCTCTGTATAACTTATTAAGTCTCGTTAACCCAGTAATTTCACTATGATACATCCACCCTTCAAACTACAACACAGTAATGTTTGTTCATTACTATTTGGCGGTAGGAATAAGAGTTGAGGCGGTATCTACCTACACGGTCTCCGGCAAAGGAGACAGTCTCTGTTGCCTTGTTACCTCCTAAGTAAGTACCGCCGCAGCTTTTATTCATCATCATCATCATATACTACTGGACATAGGTCTATTGTAAATTACTTCAAAAAATTCGATCTTTTGCTGTTTGGACCCAATGGCTCCCAGCTCCTATTGCAGCTGATAAATAGTAATGTGTAAACATTATTGTTTTGTACTTTGAAGGGTTATGTATGTTAGTGAAATTACTGCGGTAACAAGATTTAATATACGTCTCAATGGGAGTGTAATGCAATGCTGTGTATACCATCTTAACCAGTGGCAGGTTGTTATAGGCAAGTGTATAATACCGTCAGGTGAACGCTTTGCTCCGCTCGTGCCTTAGTCGAATATAAAAAAACTGTTTTCTTCCAACTAAAATTGGAAAATTATTCTTTACATTTAATATAAAAAGTTACCGGTAACAGCTTTTAAGTAATTTGCTTGTGTCAATCAACTCTTACTATTGTTTGTAACGTCTGATGCTGTTTCCTCAATAACTCTCTGTATTCATTTCATCGCCACGTCCACGTTTATCTGGAAAATACTTCTGTGCACAAATTCGTGTATTATCTAAGTAAATACCTGTTAGAAATACTAGATAAATAATAAAAATATTATGTAAATATTCTGCGTACAAAACTTCCGCCGTCACCTCCAGTAACGAATATAGCTGGAGGGAATTTGCATTTTTTCTTTTCTCTACGTGATTGCGAATGGAGATTCCCTTCTTTAGTTATTTATCTTTCTCTTTCTCTTTTGCATTTCTCTTTCCTTGATGTCTTCTTCATTTAATCATCATATCTTACATTCGATATATTTACCTCGCCTCACGGACCAAATTCGTTGTGTTTCTACATTTTATTTGTTCTTTTTAACAATTTTTTCTTCTCTTTTTTACTTATCACATATTGTTTATAGTTTCGTTTCCATTGTGGCCACATCTTACATTGTCACTCTTCTTTACTTACTTTCCTTTGTCTCATGTTTTAATTTTTCAATTACTAATATTCATTTAAGCTCATGGAAGATGTAAAGGTCGGCGGGCGCGCGCTGTGCGGTGCGGTGTCGTGTGGTGCTGTGCTGCGCTGCGCTCATGCACAGTAGCAGACATAATTCACGTGCGAATTGAATGATAAATGTAACAATGAATATTCGGAATTTCCATTAGTTTTAGACACAATGAATGCTATCACCAGATAGCTTCGCGGCGGCGTAACCAGTTCTATTGTCGCATCGCATTACACTTGATCAGCGCACAGGCGCACGGTACTCGCGGAGCACTCCCGCCACGGTCAGACGCAGCGCGACCCTCGCACAGGCAACAGCCAGTTCAAACACAAGGTCCATTCGCTTGCAGCATCAGTTGAGCGAAGCTGGTGGGCACTCGGCCGGAGACATGAGCACCGCGAACACGCTGGTGTGGTGCGCGTGCGCCGCGCTCGCGCTGTTGGAGGTGGCCGCCTGGACGGTGGATCTGGAGGCGGTGCGACGGTTCTTCGACAACCAGAAGAAGCACGACGAGTACCAGCAGCACTTGAACAACTACTACGGCGAGGAGTTCGACGAGTACGACGGCGCGCCGGAGGGGCCGCGAGCGCAGTACGCGGAGGAGTACGGCTACGAGGGATACATGGAGAGGAAGGTACGTCCCTCGTCTGCTCATCAGCTGCCTCAAATAATACCAAGTCCATCCATTTCTTGTTAACCAGCATCTGATCACTTGCCTTTCAATACAGAGATTTGCTTTAATCATGATTTGATGCGAACTAGTCTTCGTCACTTCATCTTTGCCGTGCTAACCAGCACCAAATCTTTAAATAATGTTATTATGACGTATAGTTACTTATTCCTGCTATGCGGAGAGCTTCCACCATGGCGCTGTGAGGACACCTGAAACCAAGTGATAGCGTGTTTGTTGCGTCTGATGCAGTCTAGTCTCTAGCTGGTCGCACCACGAGTACAAGCCGCCTTTTCGTTTTATATTAACGAGCAATCAGTAGACAATCGATTTGTTTTTTATGTTCTACCGAATACTCCTGACTTCCACCTTGCTGAAAGTCATCAGCCGTATCTAGCAGGCTTCAATGATTCCAATAGTTACCCCATTACCATGAGCTGTGCGATACTGTGATTAAAGTTTGAAAAGAATATCTGTGACCAGATACACGGCGTGGTGCGCAAGGGCGGGAAGTACCTGGACGGGCTGCGGCTCGCGCTGGAGAACTACAAACAGACCCTGGAGAACTGCACCACGTTACAGTTCAGTCAGGTAAGCACCGATTGCCACCTCACGAGTCGGGTCACTCTTGCTGCAGCGAAGGTTTTCTGTTTATTTAAAAGTTCCTTTTCACCAGCGGTCTTGGTCGTGAAGGTATATCTATAGAGCTGCTGTTTGCCAGGTGGACTCCGGCAACGCGACTTACTCGCCGCCGGAGACACTCCCCAACGGCAGCACGGCCGCCAGCCTGGACACGAACCAGCCCTGGCCGCGGATCTTGAACCTGACCGCATCCGTGCTGAGCTTCGGCGCGGCCAACCGGACCCGGCGGCCGGCGGCGGCGCCCCGGAACAGGTCGCGCGGGGACCTGGAGCGGGTGAGGTGCGCGAACGCGACGCGCGAGAGGGAACACGTCCGGAGGCTGGTGGACCTCGCGCTCTACACCACCAGGCAGCTGCAGGACCGCGCCATGAAGGAGATGATCTACGCGGTGCGTATGTCGAAGTAACCAACCAGCTCGGACACAATACCAACAGTTCGGTCAGTTCTGTTCCCTAATGGACAACAACCCTCATGTTATTCTGTAGTAACCGTCGTGATCACTCACAATCACATGATCTGCTGTATTATAAGCATTGGTGTAACTTGTTTAATATCAAGCAGAATAGTTGCTGGTCGCCACACAGCTGACGAGACCCGCTAAGTTATGTATCCAGCTGCACTACCTGATGCTACAGAGGATCTGGTCACCTAATCATGATACCTTTGTGTTAAATATCTGTAGTGGAACCAATAATACACTACTTCAGAGTGCCTTTGTAACAATGTAACGTACAAACTCTCCAGGGTCACGCTGGCCACGACGGCGAGGAGAGGGAGCTGATCATCCGGCTGGCGTGGTTCCTGGACAGGCTGGCGCACATCACCGGCTACGAGCCGGAAGCGAAGAGCTTCGTGGACGAAACCGAGAGTGAGTCCCACCGCACACGTTAGATACGTGGATACAACGGAGCTGACGTTGAACTTTCTCTGCTCCTCCATCGGCAGAGACTACCAGCACGACGGGCGCGCCGCTGAACCCGCTGGCGCTGCCGGTGTCGGAGGACGTCAAGCGGCAGATGATCGAGTGCGTGAAGCGGAACTCCAGCCTGCCGGCCACGCTGCGCTGCAGCTTCCCCTTCCAGCTGCCGCCGCTGCTCATGATGAGGCTCAACCTCACAGGTGACTCGACGGAACCCCGACACACATATACATATATACATAGCTTAATGAGGAGAGGGGAGAGGATTTATTATTTAAGGCAAAAAGTATAAGGTCTAAGCCCACACTCAACATTCTTCATCAACTTTACTTAGGCGAGAACTAAAACCACCAAAACTCGCTACACCGCATTCTTTAGTGGTAGCTCCTCGTCGCCGGAAACTGTCAAGTGGTGTGCAAACATTACTGGGGAAACGAGACTTAACTTCATGTGCTAGGTAAATCATTCTCACAACTGGCACGTTGTGACAGGCAGTTAAATAAAATTCTTCAATATATTATTTTATATCACACAGACAAAAAAACAAGTTTCTTCTGATTGCTAAAGATACCATTTCTTATAAAGAAACTGTGAACACTCTCCAAGTTATCCGTTAGTAAGTTCTGTTCACTTACTGCTGCACTTGCAGTAGAGTTTCACGCTCCGTATTAAAATTGGAATCTTCTCCTCCGCAGATAACAGCACGTCCGTCAACTCGACATTCGCGGAAAGACAGAGAACGTCTCCGGAAGTGCCCGCCGGCGCCGGGAACCCCGCCGCGCAGTCCCTC
Organism: Pachliopta kotzebuea; assembly: GCA_018246255.1. NCBI lineage: Eukaryota > Metazoa > Arthropoda > Insecta > Lepidoptera > Papilionidae > Pachliopta > Pachliopta kotzebuea. The sequence continues at coordinate 2,396 of DWLS01007851.1, read as the reverse complement.
GTTGATGCAGATAAACAGGCATCGAACCTGCTGGAGACGCTCCTCATCGTGACAGACATGTGGTCCAAGCTGCCGCCGTCAGCTCGCCCCGGCAGGACCCTCAGGAAGCGCTCGGCGAAAGACCCCATGAGACAGTTCCTCGATTATTACATGAAGCAGAAAGCGTGGCTCGGCACCAACGCGGCACCGACGACGAGCGGCGACAGGGAGGAGACCGACAGAAACGAGCACGGCGTCGACAACGACTTGTCCAAATCGCTGATGAGAAGATCGGATCCGGCCAACCAGAGGTATCTGCTGCGGGTGCCCAAAGACCAGCACCACAGGATCAGCCACGGGAAATACAAAGCGGGTGGCGTGCACGAGGCGAGCGGCCGCCGCGGGGACAAGCTGGCCAAGTACCTGACGAAGGTCCGCGGCGCCGCCGCCGGGAGGAGCGTCGCGCGGAGGCTCGGCAAACCCCACGGACACGCGCCCCGCGCCCTCCACCGGCGGGCGGTGGTCAGGGAGTCCGAGGACCCGATGCAGGACATCAGCTACTACGTGAAGAACAAACCGGGAACCAACGTGGTGCCCTCGCTTGCGGACGAGCTGCGCGTGCGCCTCGCCCTCGAAAAGATCTTCCGCACCGGCGACATCGAGCTGGTGCACCGCTACGGAGCCAACTACAACCCGCTCGTGCGCTCCACACTACTCCTGGGGACCATAAAGACTATCTCCGATATATAAAAATTATAATTTGCTTTTACCTACTTCTCCCGCCCCTCCTGATGTCCTCCGCAAATTTACCAAGTGACAGCTGTCGGCTTTTAGTTTAACATAACCACACTCATCCTGAACCTAATAAGTAATACACCAAGTATATGTAAGTCGTGAAACTGCTCCACTGCAACAGTAACTACGCGTTCGTTTCTATATTTAATGTAGTTTCAATTAAAACTATAATTTAAATATACTTTTCATTAATGTAACTAGTTTCTGTTTTACCAAATGTTACACCTGTCTCCTCCTCCAATCATGAATTGTATATGGAGTGCCGCAGGGAAGCATGCTGGGGCCGAGTTAATTTCTTCTCTTTATAAATGAGTCGTGAAACGTCAACCTTGAAGGGGGATCGGTCTACTCTAGTTTCATACGCATACTCTTGGGCAGGTATTTATCTTATAAATTTTATGAGGTACGAACATGGCCGGCTAATAACGTGTGGTTAGAAGTCGTCATAGCCTAGTGGTTTGAACGCTGGCCTCCCACTCACAAGGTACCTGATACGAATCCTACCTGCATCAATGAATTGTTCAATGTTACGTGCAGTTAGTATAATACCAACTAATATCACGTACTTTAAGATATGTATTAAATTGAGAGGCTATAAAAAACGTCATGGTTATTATTGAACCATTGTTTATCTACGCAATAAACTAATTAAACTATCATCACTCGTACATCTTTATAGTCCTGTATTCTTCCAGAAATATAAAGGTTTTCTGTTCACGGAAAGTACAAAGTTATTTATAACTTTGTATGATCTGGACTCAATTTGGCCACACACCTTTACGGTGTGCTACGGTAAGGATATATAAGTACTTATTTATTTATATATTACCTACTTTTGTGTGTTATTATGGCATTTTTGTTTTTCCTTTGCTGTTGCATATTCGACTTACAAGCTTATTGTTTCAATAAGGTTATCTTGTAGAAAACTATAGTTAAGTCAAACTCACCGCTACTTTATTTTCTATCAATGATTGTTTTTTATTTTACATATATGTACAAAGTGATAAAAAAATATATTTGAGCTCAATGAGGACTGAATTTGACAACTCGGTGCGGTGACGGGTTTATTCATTTATAGTTAAATAGTATCGTGTGCGGCCTCCGCGAGATGTTTGAAACCTATCGTTTCAAACAACTATTGTACATCAACGCTATGACAGTGCGCGAAAAATCCCGCCAAAGACAGTCATTTCGTAACATGACTTCAGGATACTAGTCTGAATGGAGTTTAATTGATTTAGGGGAAGATAGTATCATCAAATCCCTTTTTAACGCTAAAAAGGATCTCATAGAAATTTGGAAGAATGTTGAATATCCACGCCTTCGAGAACATGCTCGCCGTTTACTTTCCTGCTTCGGAAGTGCCTGCTGTTGCGAGAAATCATTTTCTCTCTTGTACATTATGCACATTTAGAGTATCAATTAAAGCTGTGTGTTACGAAGCTTGATACAAATATACAATTACTGTCTAACAAACAACAGAGCCAAATAACGTCACTTAGTGAATAAAAAATATTTTTTATTGTATTTTTTCATATTTTTATATGTATATATCGGCGCGATACATGATTCGCGACATTTAAAAAGAATCACATTAGTTAAATAAGTCAAACAATCGATCA
>DWLS01007850.1:0-10373 GCA_018246255.1 Pachliopta kotzebuea | reverse complement strand
CGTAACATTAAATAAACTATAAATAAAATAACATAAGCAATAAGTCAATATTTTTAGTGAGAAGAATGTGTTGAGATTTACTATCGCGGACCCTCCATTTTCATTTCATGCACTCCCAAATTTTTTTCGATGTCGTAGACCCCTTGCAGGTTGTTATATATTCCTAGGAGTCGTTGTAGACCACTTTAGGAATCACTGATCTATGGCATGCATTGCGCACTCCGCCACAGCAACGCAATTGCAACCAAATCAAAACATGAACGCTCAACACCACCTCCACAAGTAGCCTTCGTGAAAAGGCTCCTGTGATACGCATCGTGACAACGTTGTGTTTAAGAAACCACCAGTTTTTAATAAATTGCTTAATATGAAAGCGAATTGCTCAGAACCGGTGTGCACGTGCGTGTTTCTAACTGCTAAAACTAATTACAAATCTGCATCTCGCGAATCAACAAACATGTGTTGTACACAACAAAGCACACAACTGGAACGCGACTTAAGTTCGTTCGCAACTTAAGTTGTTGCGCTGCAGAGGTTCCACCTGACAGCTAACGGCCGTTCGCAATAAATAATATAAACTCCTTATGTCCAAAAGACAACGTGTACTCGCTCTACATTTAAAAGCAATCCCTCCTAATGAACTCGTAAGTGTGGGGGCGCTATTAAACAATATCAACCTGATACTTTTGTTCATAATAGTCCAATTTTCATTAAAAAAAAAAAGTCGCGGGCGGGATATGGACCCCCCTCTCCCCCGCCAGCCGCCCACGCAACGTCAGTTCTATAAATAGAAAGCTAAACGCGACAAGTGAAGGACGCGACGCCCCCCTCCCCCCCTCCCCGCTCTCAACGTTCTCTCAAACACACCCGCGCCGCCCGGCTGTGGAGCGAGCGGGACGGCGACGGAGCGAGAGGGGTGCAGGGCGGTGCGGGGCGAGTTGTGACGCGCTCTAAGTATAGACTGCACGCGAGCTGCGAAGCGCGCCGCAGCCGCAGCCGTCGTTAGATTCGCGGGGTTAATGTAAATATGTACGAAGTAGGTTCTATGTGCGGATCCGGACCTCCGCCGCCACATGAACACGCTCACGGAAATCCCGTTATCATTAACCCTGTAATCTACATCCGTCACCTAACAACCGGCCGCGGCAGTACTGCAGTAGTATCACTCGTGCAGCTAATCTCTCCATGCAACATTAAATCCTAATCACATGCACACGTATACTCGAGATTAACAATAGTAATATATTATATTCGAGTGATGGTGCTACTTATGAATGTTTCACAATGTATCTTAGTGTCAGCTTTATCGTATTGCAGTTACGATAACTTATTTGGTTGCATAGGTAGTGTACGCGAGCAGGCCAAAAATTAGACATTAACTTGCAAAACAAAGTAATTTTAATTGTGAAAAAGTGCATGCGTGCAAACGGTAGCACCGAACTGGAAATTCTAATTACCGTAATATCCAGGAGTAGGCCAGCTGAACGTAATATAAACTATTCGATACAAACACAAAAATAAATCAGCCGCATTTTGACATTAATTAATATTAGAACGTTTGCATGATTTCATATTAGTAAATAAGGAAAACGATACGTTTTAATGTGTAGCTTGTATACGGAAAATTGCCGTAGCGCCTGTGGGTACAGAGGAAGTACACAACACGAAGCATAGGACACGGGACACGGGGCACGGGACACGGGGCACGGGACACGGGACACGGGACACGGGACACGGGGCACGCGGCCGGCCGGAGCGGCGCCGTCGTCATCTTGATAGTTTTAACACTAGATTTACCAACTGTTTAACAATACATATTTCTACCTAAACCTAATAGATTTGTTATGAATATATATAAAATAATATAAAGTTCATAAAATAGTTTTTTTAGTCAAAGCTACAAAAGTCATGATATCATTACAGAAAGGAAATATTTCATGAAGAAATAATTTCAAATTGAACTTGCAAGACCAATCAATTTGACTGGTCTGGTAAATCTAGTGTTAAACGTGACCCCTTCGGCCGCTGCTACGGCGTTATGTAGTAATATGACCAAGTATAGAGTCCACTTAGTTTTCGCTGTTTCGGTACAATGAGATCGCTCCAAGGTAAAATAATGTAAACCGCGGAGCTCCGCGTGTCCACCTAGCAGTGCCGACGGCAACAACCGCATCCGTCCGGAAGTCGCTCCGCGGCAGTCTCTCGAAATAGTCGTCCATAAAAGCAAACTCCTGGCCGCTCCAGATCCACAAGCGGCGCGCTATTTCCGTCCACTAAAAAGTTCAGCCGGCTTCGGTCGCGGCGCTCGGCTCGCGTCCGCCGGCTATTTTCGCCTGTCTAAATGCAGCCACCCGCTAACGGAAAGGTTGCCCCGCAATTGGACTACAACTTTACTACTTTCCTACACGATCATAATCTACGACCGACTCTGTCGGCGGCGTCCTCGATGTCCATTGCAATCAGTCGAGGACGATCGAAGAGCACCCGCCGCTACCATCCTCTACATCTCCCTACATCATCATCTTTACAAATCATCCACGCCTAACATGGAATCACGTAGGCAGTTCCGTCTGCCTCCTATTTTATTCCGGGTTTTAAAATATAAAACACTTGAATATATATTTATAAACCAAAATAAAATTTATCCTGTTCAAGATAAGGTAAACATTAGGAGCGCACTTAAACACAAATCTGTTGTTCCATTGACGGACAATTTTCGTCATTCAGCCGCGAAGTGTTGCAATGATTTACCTATACCTACACCTCAGTGTACTAATTTTAAAAAACAATTTAAACTTTTTCTAGTAGTTAAGTCTACAAAAACTTCTAAATGGCTTGCAATATTTTTTGTGAGATAACAAATATTTCGTTTTGTATCTGGTCTCTATTACTATTAACAACAATAAAAGTTTAATATCTGAAATATCGGACCGACAATTACTTTTTAGCGTGTTTTGCGACCGCAATCAGGGATGTATAAGAAAATCAGATTCACCGTCAGCAGGTGAATAATCCACTGAGCTGCAGCATCTTGTACCACTGTAGCACGAACACAACTGGATTTGTGAAAACAGCCCACTCTTGTTAAGTACCCGTATTATATAACCCGTTTTGTTTAGTTTAAATAAAAATGTGAAGTGAAATGTGAGATTGAGTCAATTTCCCAAATCACCGGCTGCTCGGTTTAAACAAAAGTACTGTCGGTCTTTCCAGTTCATCGGCGCAACTCGAATAATGAACTAGAACTCAAATGCAAAGATTGATGTGCCAGTTGGCTACGAAAGCAGGGTACGGATAGCGAGGCACCGTGCACGCTGCCCATTCCGAGTGTCGGTATTACGATTCGTCGCTCTCCACCCGCCCTGCGCGGCCATATAATGCTTGGTGGTGAAGCCAAAAAACAAATCCGCTCTCGGTAAAACTTGCTCTTCTGGTTGCCTTGGCTTTTTGGTAACGGATTAGCGAGGATCCGTTGCCTAAATGACGTTAAAGAGCCGAGACAAAGGAAAGCTGAAGCGGAAAATTTCTCTTCTGAGGTAGAGTTGTGCTATGCAACCTGCGTTGTCGGAATCGTGGATGCGTGTGAAAGTAATCCCGTGGCTCCAACATATAGCGACGAAAGAGCGATATAGTAGAAGTGTAAGTCGGTGCAAGTCCGACACAGCAAGTCTATGCCCCGGCAAAGACGGGTATGCGTAGAGATTTTCCCCAGTTAAAAAAAGGCGCATGCTACACCAGCTGGGGCGAGGTGAGTGCAGGCAAGAAATATATGTAGAAATAAAAACGCAATACGACACAATACAGCGCTCCACAACGATTCGATTGTCGTACATAACAACCTGTCACAGCCAAAGTGTTCAATTGTATGAGCTCAAACACATCGTTTCTTCGTCGTCATCCAATACACGTCGGTATTGTTATGTGTTCGATGGCTCGATAATGAAACAATTATGTTGAAAATCAGCCTTTGATAGTTTTTTTTATCAAAAATGTGCGTGTCATATATGTTTTCATTCTTGCATCTCATTTTTGTGACATTCGCCCCTTCGCCTCTCAATACTTTTGAGTTCAAATTAACTCATCTTTTTTTGTTTAATTGTAATTAAATTAAAACATAAATAAAAATAAGTTACACAATAATGTAAGAATAAAATGGTTCGCTGCAATTATACAATTTATTAGACAAGCACAGCAGGAGCAGCACTCGCGTGGTGATGGTGCATCATGATACACGTACCAAGGAGAGGTTCCTGAAGCGGCGCCGCGCAGGAGTGAGTCACTGCTATAAATAATACTGCCGCTTTAATTGTATCACCGTACAAAGGCAACCGGCTCGGTGAGGACTCTGTTCGCCAAACTTTTCATATGGTAAACCCAACGAATCCTTCATCTCCCATACACGGAACACTGGTGAATGGAAGTGGTTTGCTGCATCGCAGCATGGCCATAACCCCAGCAACTTACTCGTACATGCAAAATATCCACAAATGGTTCAAATGAGTTTTTGAATAATCGTCAATACTAGTTCCGTGCGAGTAACTACTCAAACAAACGAAACCGGTTCACAATCAGAGCTGCGGCAGGGGAGGAACCAGGATGTCGCTGACAGCATCATACAACTCGCCAAAAAAGGAGCACACGTTAAAAATATAAAACTTCTCCTTTTCAGAGAGAAGTTAAAAATAGATTGTGGTTGTCAGTCACCAAGTCGCGCGGCAGGTAGCAGGTAGACACTTGTCAGTGTGGAGGCGCCCGGTTGCCGTGAACCTGCCGGGGCTGATTCCCGGCGACGGCGCCCGCCTCCTGTAAATCTCTCCCGCTTCGCAGCGTCTGGTCTATAAGCGGCCGGGCGCGCATTCCACGCTCGCTTATTTATACTCGGGGACTATTTTTATATACCACTACAGCGCCACATCCATCCTTTTAAATATTTAAACAAAGCCGCTGAGATATTCGCGCGGCGCCGGCGCACACTCTCTTTACACTTCTGTTACAAAAAACTGAACCGCAGTAATGTAATTTTCCAAAGGAAAAGTACTCGCCGACAGTAGCGGCAGCGGGAGCGATGCGCTACATTCGTAGTAAAGATTTTATATTATCAGGTTTACATTGAAAATATGATCACTAACAACAAAACATTAAAATGAGACTTGGCAGCACAAAACAAAACACTCGAAGTCGCTCCTAACAGTAACAACTATATCCATGTACGAGAATGTGAAGTGTTACGTTGTGTCTGTGTGTTGGGAGTATTGGGGAACAGGCGGGTCAGTTCGCGGAGTACAAACATCCTGAGACCGTGAGGCGAGCGGACGCCGCTGCACATCTGCACAACTGCACATCCATCAGGCGAGGGGCCCGCGGGCTATTTCCAACCGACAAAGGCGGAGGCGACGCTCGTGCCCACGCTAAAAATAACTCGCTCGATACTTTCCCACTATACGGCTATTCTCGGAGTTGGTTATACCGGGAGTTATTTCAGGGCTCTTTTTGTTTAGTTTCTTCATTGTAGCCCGTATGACGCTCGCAAACAATAAACCCATATTATAAACAAGAATGACCAGGACGAATTTCTTATTGACGACTGAAAACCTACAATATGATAATTTATTACATAGAACGGCTGTATGTTGTAATTCGTTAGCACTGACTGATCACCAAATGCAACGTACTGTCGGTTCACGTATGTTCTAAAACGCGGAAATGCTGCGTTAAATTCCGGAGGAACCTATTTCGCCCCTATTCATTCCGAACAACGGTCACTACTTCGATTATAGAGGAAATTTACACCACCGTCGCACGGGGACACATGGCTGCTGAGTCTTATTTTTATATCTGTGTTTATTTATACACGTCGTGTAAAGATAGGTTTATTAACTTAACCATTATCTACCTGTCTACTACTTTGGGTGATACAGATTCTTAAATAAAGTTGCATCAGAAAGTTTAAAATAATGAATGCTATTTTTCCCAGTTTAAAGATACTCCAATGATTTCCTACTATGATAGCCTGACACTCAAAGAGTTAACAAATAGTCCGAACTACTTTAGGTTCTTATTAATCGTGTCTATGACTACGTCTTAGTTATCTTTGCTCGCTTGCACACATTTAAAATTAGGAGTAATGACTAAGGAAAGTTGAAAAAAGCAAAGGAGATAATATATTGCCATGAGGAACACCAGCATAAAGATTATACAAATTTGCTGAAGTCTTATTGAGGCGAACCTCTTGCAGGTGTATTCGAAGTTAAGAAGAAAACCGATATGTCGCATCGGAAGAGGTCTTTAAATGGGAAAACTAATGTTGTTGCAACCTAGTGCATTGAGCATGATGGAGAGTGGATCTTCCTAATCTTTTCTTTAGATCTCGATACAGATCTTGAATAAATGCTTTGTTCGATAAGCCATGGCTGTATGGACGCAAAGAAGCTATTTGTATCATCTAAAGCAACTGCTTAGAAGAGTTCAGCACAATCTTTACCCCATAATTTTTTTTTTATTGCGACCGGGCGACTACTGACCGATAACGCTCACGAAAACTCACGGTGATCCTATGCATTCTATAGGAATAACGAATCAATAATAAATGTTTTATTTTTGATTTAATCTATGATTCGACATACAAAAATATTATAAAAAATGTAGTAAGTAAACAAACAATGTCTAGTTTTAAGTGAGCATCAATTATAGTAAATGTGTAAAACAAAATCGTTCCCATAACCTCGATAAATGCTGAATATTGAAAACAGAAGGGGGTCTCGGTACGAATAAGTCACCCCGCATCCATCGGACCTAGCCGATTAGTGGAGCTCCAATAGAAAACGCATAATGCAGCATATGGTAGTCAAGGAAAACCATTAGTCTAAGGATGGACCGGAAGTGTGCGTGATGGCAGAGCCGCGACAACAACAGGGAAACAGGCAAACGGACTCGCGGAAGCCCGAGGTCACGGTGCTATCTGCCTGCTCAAGGAAACCTGGAGCTCTGTAAGTACACCCGGCGACTACTTGTGCGAATTGACCATTTAAGCAAACACACCAATCATCGAACGGGCGGCGCGCCAGGCGGGGGCGCACGCACTCTGCAAATATGGAATGGGATTTCCGCGCTGACACTGATGAACCAAGTCGGGGTCAGCAGCAGCCCAATGCACTGAACTCTTTCACTGTCAACTTCATCACGGTAGCCGCTACCGGATCCTCTCACACCCGATTCGTCTCCTTTCGCACGCACTGCTCCCGTCGTCGGAAGGCCGCGCAACCTCGACTCGTGTTTCTTAATCCGAGTACGGAATTAGGTTAAGGTACAGTTTACATATATAAGTATCTATCGAACTATTTCCCCCTCTTTCTCTTCCCACTTATATCTCTGTCCATCTCTTCGTGCCTCCCCTATTCCTTTTCCCTCGGCTTTCTCCACTTTTTTATATTTTTCTTACTAATGTTCATCTCGAGGAGTTCGGATCCGCGAGTTCAGGGATCGATGAAGCCTTCATGGCGATAATAGTAGTAGAAGGCAAAAATATCAACCGAAAGAAAAAAAAAAAGATTTCCGCGTATACTCCGCTTTGCGCCACCGAGTCTATTTTTAGCAGTGATAGAGTCTCGTGTCACCGCCCATTGCGTAACTGCTTCACTAACGGCGTCGTCACCGCACAATGCAGTGCGGTGCAGTGACAACAGCACTCTGTTGGAGCTTAGGGTCGTACGTTCGATCTACTACTACGCGTACATATATACACATTCGATATCATTTATATTGGATATAAGACCTATGGACGGGTTATTAGCCACATTAACATGGAACGACGTCGTAAGAAATTAGTTTCAATAAATCCATTCAGATTTCTGCTAATCCAGTACAACTGTAATTTTAATGCGCGGATTGTTTTGTTTATTTTTACTAATTTGATGAAAAGTGTAATGGGTAAACGGCCACGCGTGGGCGGCGTGGGGCTCGTGGGCCGCTCCGCAACCGTGACTCCGGGCGCTACTGTTAATGTAAAGTAATCGGTTTGTATCCATACGTAACTAATAATTCGATACGGAATTACATTTGGAATTTGTTTCTTTGCGATGTTGTTATTGTGTTCGCGATGAATAATTTAATAACGACAACGGAAAAATCCCTGAATAAGTCAAGTTAGTACACAAAGAGGCCGATGAGCGGTGCCACGATTGTGGAGCTGCGGTGGACTCGGCCCAGCACACCCTCGAGATGGGCCGTGCAGCGCCACGATCTGGCATCTGCTATCGATGGAGTTGACCTGTCGCCCCCGAACGTCGTTCGCGCGATGCACGCGAGTGATAGGTCCTGGAGCGCAGTGCCCTCCTTTTGCAAGACAGTCATGTCCCAGAAGGAGGCCGACGAGCGGGCCAGGGAGGATAGCCCAGGAGTTTCCTCCCTCCGCAGGTGGCGAGTCGGGGTGCACAGGAGGCGGTATTAACGCCTCCTCTTGCTGCCCCCGTAACCCGAAGCGGGCCAGGTTGGGCATCTGGCCCCGCCAACGCTTCGGCGTCGTCGGGACTTTTCTATTAGGCGAAGAAGTCCCCCTTTAGCGGGAGAAGTCCGGCCTCTGCCGGGACCGGCCAGTCGTTGGCGTGTCCTGTCGCTGACAGGTTCGGGGCATCCCATTCATAACGGCTGATGGCTCTCGCGGTAGGTTTAGTGGGTAGGGGCCGCGCAGGCCGAGTCCCACACACCCCCACCGACCACCGACGACTAAAAAGAGTGAAGTAGAGCGTGCCACTCGCGACTGCTTCGCCTGCCGTAGCGCAACACGGAAGAGCGGAGTTCGGTCGTCAACGTTGACCTTTTAAATTCCTCGGTTCGGTCGTGCGGCGTCCAAATGTGCAGCTCTCGTGGGGAATGAATCTGGTGTGTAGCGTGCGGGGTGCGTGGGGCGCAGCTATCTCTTCCTGCGGGTTTGTCGCCCTTCCGGCGCGCTATCGGTCGGCCGCGCCGCTGGCGAGACGCGCCGGCGCCGGACCCCGCAGGGCAGTGCGGCCCGTCCCATTGCATCATACGTAACACGATTCTCTTCTATAGAAATGTTACAATCCGCTAATCCGCTAACCTACTTTAATAGGTTTATTTTCGCTAGTATGCATCACGAGTGATACTTTGAGGACTTTACGATTTGACGGCTTGTGAACTACAATAGTTTCATAGTTGCGATTGTGTTATAAGACAGTACGTAAATCGTGTAAGATAATGTTTTTAAGAAAATTCGAGAAACCGCGGCGTATAGAACCGCCGAACAGAAGAAAGTACATATTGATACTCGAGCGATAGGAACGGTGGCAGCATTTCACACAAACCGCGCGCTTCCATTCATACACCAGGCAGTTAATTTATTTTATATTTTAACACAGTATGTATTCGATTACAAAATATATTACTAAAACACGAGACTAGCGGCTCCGCGATCTCGGCCATCGGCTATTGTACGAGCACATACCCAATGGTGCAATCGTTGTGTACATTTCTCTCCCCTACCATTACTCGCCGCACGCACTATCTCCGGTATGAAAGCTACGGTGTACGTAAAGATATGAAAAACAATAATTATAATGAGCAGCCGCAAAATAGTATATACACACGTATTATATATATATATATGTACACGTGTATATACACGTGTGCATATAAAACAAGAGCTTGTACTTGATTAATACTTAAACTAGCATTGTGTTCTCGAACTCGGAGCATTCGTAATGAGCAATTAAATCAACACAGTCACGTTAGCAAATACTGATACAAGCGGCGGCGCTCTCTCTCTCTCTCTCTCTCTCGCACACACACACACATACACAACACACACACGCACAAAGCAGGATCACTTAACAATTTGACATTTGGAATTAAGTATAGACTCTGTGCACGTTGCGCTCCACTTTAATGTTGCGAGTTGATGGGCTCGCTGTGGATCCGTGGGCCGTAGCGACGAATGGGCACACAGCGCTGGGCAGCCAGTAGCCAGCAGCCAGCAGATAACAGCACGCCACCACCAAAACTGTAATTATTCCTTAATGCTTAAATTGTTGCGCGCAGCGAGCCTGCGTAAAGTACCGTTGGACAGTAACTGTAAAAACGTCCCTACAACATTTTCGTGTCTAAACTAACCAGAAATTAATTAAACGAATACATACTAACATTATCATTGAATTATATAATCCTCGAACTCTGTACATTACAACGAACGTTCGACACTTGTTGAATATATAACAACTCAACGATTAACAATATCTGTTCATAATATTTTATGTTAAAAACTATTTAACCTTCGGCATGCCTTTCGTCAACACCGCCAGCTGAGTCTACCGGAACACAAAGCACCAGCCCTCCCCCGCCCTCCTGCCTCACTAACAGCC
>DWLS01007849.1:0-10374 GCA_018246255.1 Pachliopta kotzebuea | reverse complement strand
CTCTGGCTTTTTGTAATCTTAGTTTAATATAGAAGCAACTCGAGAGTACAGCGTATTAAGTTTAAATTTTAATAAACTGCTATATATAATAAAAGCAGCAAAAGGCAATCTTATCGCTTAAAGCGCTTCTTTCCAGGCAACCAGTAAATTGATACACATAGATATTTACATAAACAGCTATACAAATATTTATTTACGTTATAAAATCTATTTGTTTATCCCCATTCCCTTAAAAAGGCAACATTTAATTCATAGTGTCGTTCTCAATCTATCATCATTAATTAGCCTACAGTTTAATGCTGACAAAAGCCTCTTTCAAATTAGGTGATTTAGAGTAATCACCAAGCTTTATAAGTGAATTAACTGTCGTTGTCTCAGTTGATCAAAAACTAATTTCTTTATTGTTCACTTCCGTAGATTTGTATGTATATGAAAAAAATTAGCTATAGTTACTCGTTAAGGCAATACAATATTATTATACAATTCGACTTTTTTATTATTTGATATTTCACATCAGGTTTTATATAACATAATGTGTATGTTTTGTTAAACTCACCTTGTGTTTATGTCCTCGTATATTAATTTTTACGGATAAAGTTTAAACAATTCGTTGCTCTGCAACTGACGGTTTTCCTGGTACTGAATTTAAAACGGGTTTCCCTATAAATATATTACGAGGAAGTTTATTGCTTCTGATGGCAGACACGCACGATATTCGATAAAAGTTAATAAAATCATATTTTTTTAAATATCAGAAACACTTCGCGCATTATTTATCATCTTGGCGTAGTGGGTAATTGTTTATCTTGTAACACAGGTACCTGGTGGTACAGTTTGGATGATGTTAGGGATTTAACGAAACGCTCTTTCTAGTTCATCATCATTACAATTACTAGACGTTCACTGCTGGGCACAGGTCTTTTGTAATGCATACCCCAGAACACGGTTTTCTGTTATTTGAGAAAACTGAGCTAGTTACCACTGAGTAATTACCACATTTATATTGTAAATCTGCTCCATCAGCATTGCCGCGTACCTGCTGTTAAAAAATGAGCTTCGTCGTCGTCTTAAATTGTATTTAATATCATGTTACGTTAAAATCAAGTTTTAGCCAAAGCTTGATGGAAGAATTTAGTCGTCATAGTTATGATTTATCTCTGTATATTGTTATGTAGTTATGTACTGGCTTTTTAATATAAATATTTAATTATAAAGAGAATTTTTTTTATGAAATGTTTATCACGAGCTCAGAGAATAAAATACAATTCATGACAATTTAATTTTCAATAGCAAAAACATTTTGCGAATAAAAATAAAATCGGCGGAAATTTTCATCTCGTTATACAATAGATCACAATGTAGACTTTAGCTTAAATTGAATTACCAGATCGCCATCGAGACGTCGGCAGTGAAACGAGGGTCGGCTTTAACTAGAAATAAATTTAAGTACCTTGAGATTAAGCAGACTTTGTTCTAACTACAGATACCTGATCCAGTAGATTTAATTGTAACATTTAGGTAAACTTAGTTAACAGTGTAAAATTTAATTAAGACGTTTTATAAAATTAAGCAATATTATCAAATTAAAAGCGCTGTTTTAGTAACGAGTTCTTATTTAGAGAGTGAGTTAGTGTAGCTATTTTTAATTTTTTAATTATTAAATAATTACAATATTATACTTAAAGGATATTAGTATTATCTTTATCTAGTTACTCGTTATAGTTTGATACTAGTATAAAATCAATGAAAACTAACTTAATACTAGACGTAAATATTCAAACTATATTTCTCTTTGGACCCATTATATAGTAAACTATGTTGTGTTTTCTATACAAATTTAAACGCAAAGACGTACCGTCTTGTGCTTGTGATCCTAACGTTGAAGAAAGTATTATGCACCTTCTTATCGATGGTCCAAAGTATTCAAGATATAGAGAGGAGAATGGACAAGAAGATAAGTGAAGAAAATCTAAGCAAAATAATACTGTCGCATAATAAAGAAGTGCTTTTAAAATTTATGGAAAAGATTACACAGGATGCTGTTTAAAGAAATAAAAATAATTAACAAGTAATAAAGTATATTTATCGGCTTTTGCGATTAGTAGATTAAAATTATAAAAACAAATAAGTATTTTATAAGCAAACAAGGTCTCCAACTATAGTCCGAGGAATAATAGAGTATATTCAAATAAAAAAAAAACTATGTTATGTGTACTTTAAAATGTGTATGTAATTGATATTTCTTTTAGATCTTGTTTTAGTAATATCTATCTTAATTATAAATTAACTTTTATAAAAAATATACAAAAGCTTGCCTGAGCCATATAAAGATTTGATTATTGAGAAATATTTATAATATCATTTTGTATAATTATTAATTTATCACTTTTATCACCTCGTGTCCCTTATTTGGGAAAGAAAGAGCCGATACAGAAATCGTACTCGAAAAAGAGATAAATGTTGGTAGCATCGCTTCTCAGATGAGTGACGACAAAGTCGCCAAAAATAGATAGAATTTTGTAAAAAAGCGATAAATTAAATTAAATACTTCTAGTCCTTAATATAAGTTTCATAGATTAATGTAAGTCTTAAAGAGAAAATATGTAAAGTCGATAGATGACATAGATATAAGGATCGATGAAATGAAATGATAAAAATAGAAAGTAAATGTAAAAGTAAAAAAATAAGACAAGAAAATAAAATTTAATAAGCGGCGATCTTAAGTCTGAGAAGCGATGCCTGAAAGGAGAACTGACTTGTAGTAATAGAACGGAAGATAGACAAATACAAAATGAATGGAGAACCGTTAGGGAAATAAAGAGAGAAAAGGAAAAAGGAGAGAAAAATAAAAAATAAATTAAAAACAGAAAGCAAAATAAAAAAAAAACATTCTTTTATACAAAGTGGAGATAAATAAAAAAACCATTATGTCATGTTTTTTTTTTCATTCACATATATTCCGTTCGGAATAGTAAAAAAAGGGTTAGTAACAAAATAAAAGATCAGACTTGATAATAAACATTAATTTATTCGGAAAATTATATTAACAAATATAATACATTCTTTTCATAGTTATGAAAAACAATATTAATAAAATAAAAAAATTTACAAATAATTTACAGATCAACGTAAACATTAAGGTAACATTTACTTACGATCAATTCGAAACAAATATCAAAGAGAGTGGAAAAAAATCTTTCTTCTATTATACTTTTGGCACAATTCGTTCAGGGGCCGGTTTAATAATAAAAAGATGAGCATTCTTTTATTATGCTACGTTAGAAATATTTATTATTACGTAAATTGCTATAAACTAAAAATTTAAAATAACTGGCACATGATTCGTACGAAACACAACACGCGGGGGAATTGAGTAAACAGATACTGCTTTGAGGGCATTTGAAGAAATATCTGCCGTTTGCAAGATGGAATATTATTACACTACATTCACACCTTATTGAAATAACAACCGATGAGCTACGAAACGTGTCACATTTCATTTATTTATTTTTGGATATATAAACATAATGTTTACAATGTTAATGTTCCCATTAAGAAACAGTGCTCTCACAAGAGAGACAAGACAGTTTATCCAAAACATTTGTCAAGTGCGAATTGATTATTTGATAACCACGAATATACTTCATATATTCAATTGTAATAAAACCAATATTTTTTTTATTATCTATAGCATATTTATATACCAAAAATTACACATACACCTGCCGCTCAAACAACAAAAACCTTCCAATTTCCGACGTTTCGCAGCACATCGTAATTTCTATTAACAAATTACACAATACAATTTTATAATGCCTCTATTATTTACAAAATTTGATATAAAGAACGATTTGTTCATCAGTGAAAAGGACTAGGCACATTAAGTACTACACTAGTAAAAATTATCTAAAAAAAAAATAATAATTCGTTATTGACACCAAACGGACGCGCGTACACATAATATATACGTACAAAAATATAGACATTCGTTGAACACAAATCGCTTGAGCTACTCTTCTTATAGGACGGGGCTTATCACTTTGAGGTCCACAAAGCACTTAGGTCCTCACACATCAGCTGAACCACTATTATAGCTCTGTTGTAGTTTCAACGGGAGATTGGTTGTAGCTGAAGCCAGTGAAATTCCTCTTGCCGAATGTCACATTATCGTTATCTGAAGCCCTGCGGGGAAATAGCTTTGGTTAATATCTTATTAACTTCAATTATACTTTTGTTATATAAAGACTAAACCTTATTGGAAAGAGTTAAACCTTTTTTTATATATATTGAGGCGAAGAGACGAGCAAAGCCTTAACCTGATGGGAAATCAAACCTTTGCCTATAACAACGTCGCGCAGATTATGATGGTATACACAGCATCATCTTGCGCTTGTCGCCTTGAAAAGTAAGGTATTAAGTCGTTACTGCAGCAATTTCACTAGCATACACCTTTCACACCGGAACACAGTACTGTGTTCCAGATGAAATATTAGCTGCGGTGGTACCTACCTAGACGATTTTCAGTACCGGAGACATACCACCAGTAAACACTCAACTCTCGTATATTGACAATGGGAACAGTAACACTATATCAGATTTACAAAATGATAATATAAATCACAGACAAACATCGAAACCTACTACTGTCCAAACCCCCCAACATGTGCTATTACTCGTACAGCACAGGCATTCATTATTTTAATGAAATTCTGTTAATTTACAGAAACTAAAACCTTGTACAGTATCATGCCTAAGCCTATTATAAACTGAACAATAAATTTTCAGCGCCGATACAAAATCAAAAGGAAAACTAGAAAATGAACTAATTAATATTGTAGCGGCGACAAAATTTATTGCGGTCCCAATGTATCCCAATACGATGAAAGCCAATTGTTCGAAACCAAATTAATATAAAACAATATATACAAATTTATTACGTATATAAAGGAGTATCTGTCATGAGGATAAACACTTCTAGATACCGTTATTAACATAGTTAATTTGATCTTATTGCATATATAGCAGCCTAGCTGTGTTCCGGCTACAACATATGAGATAGAATGTATTTCTAGTATTCGTACTGGTGGTAGGTTTTGTTACCAAAAGCCGTCTGGATAGGTACCATCACAACTATTTCTGACGACAAATAGTAATGCGCACATTACTGTATTCCGGTTTAAAAGGAGCTGTGTACTAGTGAAATTACTAGGATAACGAAACATAACACCTTACGTCGGAAGTCGACGAGCGCAGTGTGATCCTGTTTATACCATATAAACCAGCGTCACGTTATGGGCAAGCGTGTCACTTACCATCAGGTGAATATCTCGCGTGTCTCGTTGCCTGATATATAAAAAAAATCGAAATAAGGATGCTTTTCCAATCAAGGGTTTATTGTCACAACACCGTGTGAAAATCTGTTAGTGGGTTTCAATTGTTCGTGCAAAATGGGATTCCGCTATGCCAAGTTAATAACATACATATGATATATATACATAGCCATGGTTTTTTCGTTTTGAATTTAATACTTTTATATCATTTATTAGTTTTTTTTAGTTGCGAATGCAACGGGCAACTACTTTTTTTTTAACGCGGGGAATCCTTTTACGGACGTTCCGCCGGTGCCCTGGGTGGGCCTGGAGGGGTGTGTGGGACTCTGCCTGGGCGGTCCCTACCCACTAAACCTACCGCTAAAGTCATCAGCCGTTATGAATGGGATACCCCGGATCTGTCAGCGACAGGGCACGAACGGGCAACTACTAGTATATAATAAAGATGTAGTCTTAAATTTCGTATACTTTGAGAAAAAAGCTACAATACCTCTGTAACCCGGGAATTTCATCGTATGCCATAATCGGCTGCGATGCTTTCTTCTTATGATTCCCGCTGTTCATCTTTCTGCCGAGAGTGGCGGCAAGTAGGCCTCCGCCCACGGCGCTGTTTGCGCGCGGCAACGTACCGAGCGCGTTATTCAAAGCGTGCGCGTTAGGCGCTCGCCTGTTTAGCGTCTGCGTATTGCGTGCAACAGTCGCGTTGTCAAACGACTGGTTGTTGAGCGACGCGGCATTCTCGTTCACGCTGGAGGCCCGCGCGGTCGTTGCCGTCTCCGACAGCGTCGGGCTACGCTCACCTGCTTACCAAAGTAATGATTAATTTTACAGCAAGGCACTATTTATTATGTACGTGATACACAGGGCAAATTTACAAAACTATAATCATAGCCAATCAAGCAGTTCCGAAAACACCTTCCGTCATTCAAATTCTTTGAAAAGTTTGAATAGAGCCTGGGATCTGCTCTACTCATTGCAATCTGTTAATCGTTGCGCCACGTTGGCACTTTCCGAAGTTTATATACACTTAATGTAAATTTAGTGCCGTAGAATAGTTTAAATAATTTGCTTACCGTTATCTTTAGTAAGGTATTGAACGCTGTGAATATTGAAAGCGTGGTTATTTGCGCTGAAGTCTAGCTGCAGATCTGAATCGTCTACAGCCATATTTAAAACCTACAACAATTTTTTAAATAAATAATTTCGAAAGTTTTTTTTTATACACCACACTTCACAAACCAGTAGACTATCAGAACATACCTGAGTCTCATATCTAGGTGCCGGTTCGTCTTCGCTGGATTCGTAGCCCGAGGGCGGGCGCGGCGGCGGCATGCTCATACTGAGCGTTCCATATTGCTGTATTGCTTGCTCTTTATGTTTCTTATACCTAAGTATAAAATAAGAATGTTTATGAGACATGGTAATTTCAAACCGATATGAATCGAAAGTCATATTAATGATATCTAAAAAAATCCATCGGTACTAATCGGTTGATATTTTTTCGTGCCCAAAACCAATATCTTAATTTTCTTGACGTTTCTTTGAATGTGCTATGATGCGACCGATTAAAGCAACAGGTTATTATGATATTTATTGCAACTCAATGTACTTGTAACCGTGAGACATAATATGTTAAGTCTTTTAGATACAACGCCTTTTACCGGAAACCGAACAGAGACCAACGACGAGTAAAAAATCATGGAGCTATTTAATCACCACATTTTTACGGCAGATAAATGTTTGTATAGGGTTCAGAATATATAGAGTTTACAGCCCACCTGTTCCAAGAGGCGCATATGTATATAGTGGCAGCTGTGGCTGCGACGAGTACTAAAGCTGCGAGAGCTAGCAGCGCAGCTGGCAATGCGGTGGCAAGAGGTGCGGCGGCTATGTGCGGCTTCTGTGGGGGCTCGGTCGGCGTTAACGGGGCGCGCACCTCGCTCACCGGAGATTGCAAGCGCGCTGACACCGCTTTGTGGACACCGTTCTCAATTGCCCTGAAAGAATGCCCTTTAAAGAACAAGCTGAACCCTGAAAATGTCCGGACCTGGACATTTATTATAATATTTAAAATGTCCAAATTATAAAAGTAACGTAGGTTTACACTTAAATTAAATTGAATATGAAGAAAGACGCTTTCTGTGTTTGTGACGCGAATTTCGCTAGGAAATATAAGAATATCAAATTCAATAAATCTTTTTAATCGAGATATATTACCAAACGGTGGAATTATAAGAAGAGGAAAAGTTAAGAATAACTCACTTTTTAACAGACTGCGATTCCCTCGATAGTATCGCTCCAGAATTAGGATCGACCAAGTACAACCAGACGTCTGTTCCTTTGGTATCGCTTTCCAGAGTGCCGTTCTCTCCCAAGTAATGTCTAGCGGTCAACTTCTCCAAGCCAGCCACCAGTCCGCTCTTCTCTTCTATAGCAGCGAGGAAGCTTCGCGCGCGCCTTCGTAAAGCCTCGGCGTTTAAGTCGGCTACCTCAACTACTAATTGGTTTTCTTTTTGGAGGAGATTTATCTGAAGTAAAGTATAAACATTCCAATATAAAGTGTATGAATGTATATGTTCATCCGCTTAGATTTAAGCGCTTAGCTAAGTTGTTCATGTTGTTTAAAATAAAATCTTAATTATTTTAGGTGAAAATGTGGGTGGTTATTTATAACAAATACTGGTCATTACAACAATAAAGGTTTAACTTGGCATAACCTTGTTAACTACAATCATTAAAAGGCTAAATGTTTTACTTTTGTTAGAATTCGTCCTAAAAATTAGTATTCTAATTAAGCATAACTTTTTTTTTGGAGGACCTTTTCCTAAACATGAGTAAATTTTTCTTCGGTATATAGAACACTTCTCGTTGGAAACCTTAGAAACAAGAATGGCACTTTCTAATATTTTCTAAATATTAATTGCATTACTTTTGCAATTGTTTTGTATGTCCGCTTTCTAGTGTACTGACTTTACCATAAAAGAAAAATAATATAGACATTAATAACTATGCGCTGGCCTTTAGCCATTAAATATATTATATTGTTGTGTACATACCACGACAGAAGCTCTGGCAACATTGTAGTCTTGCGGTGAGTTAGGGTTGTCCCTCGCTGTCACGCTAAATTTAAATGGCAACACATCCTGTGGAACATTCTCGAAGGTCTTAATATTCGATATAACTCCCGTGTCCGGATCTAAGCTGAAATACTCCTCGGCTGCTTTTGTCCATGAATTTTTTTGGTATTCAATTTTTCCATAATCACCGCTGTCTTTATCTTTGGCCTGTAAAATAATTTTCTGTTAAGATTATGAAAAGCCTTCGTGACTTTGCTGAAAACTCGCCCTATGACATGGAGGTTCTTGCTTAGATTACAAGATCACGTTTTTTGACGTTTGATTTGTGGTAGAGTTTTTTCAAACTCACCGAAACAGCTACTACCTTATAAAGCCTTATAAACTCGGAAAACTAAGTGTGTTTTTACGTTATTATATAATACTCTGTAACATATCAATGGTTAGGTTGCTTACCTTAACTTGCAACACGTTAGTCCCTAAGAGCATTTCCTTGGTTACAATTGCAAAATATTTCTCTTTCGCGTTCGCAATGGTCGACTGCTCGGGGAAAACGAAAACCGGCGCGTTATCATTCGCGTCCGTAACGTGCACCTTTATAACCGCTTTACTTGCATCCGGATTTATCAGACCCTGTATAGACTCTAGTTGAACCTCTAAAGAGTATTCCGTAAGCGTCTCATAGTCCAAAGAGCTCGTGTTAAGATAAATGGCACAATCTCTTTCTTCAGTAAGTTTCACGTAAAATACACCTAAAATGTTATTTAAATTTTAATAACTATTACGGTTTCATTATGATAAAATTGACATAAGTAAGACTAGGTTTACTTCTTTTTTTTTCAATAAGACCAATTGATCTTAATTTCACATGGTGTTAAGTGACAGATAAGCTAATAAAATCTTATTTTTATTTCAGATACATTTTTTGTTAATAGATAACATTTAGTTTGAACAAACTAAACAAACCAATAAGATTTATTATTGCAAGTATCCTATTTTCAACTTTTAGATGTAGTAGTATATCGACTATGTAATCATCTATAAAAGAGGAGCAGTATTTAAGCGTTTGTAGCATTGAAGTCTTTGTTTCCATTATAGGTTCAGATGTTGGAGTTTAGAGCACAATTGATGGCAGGGTTTTTTCGAACAGGGTTTTATGAACTAGCGCTTAATTAAAATTCTATTTGATGACAAGAGGGGATCTTTAATTGTAGGTACACTATTCTAAAAGAAACCCATTGACCAATATTAACCTTTTTGAGACGATTCAGTAAGTTGACACTTCAATGGAGTGTCGGGAGAATGCTCCCTCTTGTTTAGCAGCGGCAGGACTCTTATCAATGTACCGTTTCTAGAATTTTCTGCGACATGTTCCGTGTACAAAGTATCCGCGAATCCCAAACCAACCTAAAAAAAAAAAAATAATTGTTTTTTATCACCAGGAAGTGAAATGTTGATACCAATATATTTATAACCTGGACTAGTGCTGAACTGTAAATTCGCCATCTTTGACAGGAAATTGGACCAACTTCTGTAGCCCTTTAATTCTTTTTATTCAACAATGCGACGAGATGTACAGAACGGTCACATAATGGTAAGTGGTACAAAGGCACATAACAAGGAGGCGCTAGTTAGAATTATGTATATTCTGCTCTACATTGTGCTCGTTACCTTGTTGCATAAGATGTTAACTGTTTTTACTCTCCGTAATTTTATTAATTATCAGGCCTTTAAACCTGGAACAAATTAATGTTTGCACTCTACTGTTTCGCGACCAAAAAGGTACTGCAAACTTACATCGGGGGGTACCGTGGCGGAGTGGCTCACGTATATAGTTAGACTCAAGACAGAAGACATCGCCGGTTCCCCTTGGTCGTATGCTTGCACGTCCACCTATAAACAAGCATAATGTTAGGCAAATTGTCACATCTCTTTTTAATGAGTATAAAAAATCAATAATTTTTTATTCA
>DWLS01007848.1:0-10375 GCA_018246255.1 Pachliopta kotzebuea | reverse complement strand
TACAAATATTACTGTTTTCCGCTTTAAAGGGTGCTGTATTATAGTAAAATGTGAAGCTATATACCATGTTTACCAGCTACTCGTTGTTATAGACAGAAATGCAGCAAATAAAATATACAAATTTCGTAATAGTACAAATTGTCTACATTCAGTACAATTATTGTGTCAAATTTACTAATATATCTGGGAAATATCCACGATGTTATAATGTTATGGTCGCTTCTTCAATAGCCAGTAGTCGCAGGTAGCAATGCCTTAAAAAAACTAAGTAAGCGCGGGCGTGACCCACCTGACCGAAATTCCCATGGCCGGACACTGCAACTATACTTGACGTTTCAATGCTGATTTATATTTAAAAAAAAGCAACACCGGTTACTAATATTACTATACAATAGTTATTTATTTATCAATAGGCTAATTACACTCTTACTAAAAAAAACTGAGAAACCAGCCACTGCTGGCAGGTTTCTTCTGCAGAGGCAGTCTAGCTAAGTATCACCGCAGCTCCTATTATAACCGACAAATAGTAATGTATAATCTTTACTGTATTCCAGTTTGTAGGGTGCTGAATGCTAGTGAAATTACTGGGGTTACGAGATCAATACCTAATGTTTCAACACGATGTGTGCTGTATACTAAACTCGCTTCTTATAATAAAAAAAATCCTTGACAGTAGGAAACCGGACTTATTCACCAACGACCTTCGGCATGAATGAATGAATCTGTAAATTAAGTAGATTTATATTCTTCCTGAGACTTCTACCACAAGTAATATAATAAAAAAGTTATAGTTAAAAATGTGTATGGATAGAAAAGAGAATAAATTTGTTATTTGTATAAATGATATTAAATTAAGACTATTTTTACTACCAGATAGTATATTAGCGGCAGGAATAAGTGAACATAGTAAAATTTGTACATGTATAAACTATTTTGTCGAGCTGTAACTATTATTAATTTGTTTTTTGCTTACAGGGGGAAATCTACGCAAGATATTTTGCCTTTTATGTGGAAGTCAAGGTATGAGGAGATACCTACTGAAACTTCGGTAGTTGCCCTCTGCATTTTGAGAGGTCATGGGAATTCCATACGGAACACAACCATGGATTCTCTAACGCTACATTGTGATAACGTCCTAGGAATTAATTTATTCAGTCCCCAACAACTTCGAGCAAGTTCTACCACAATGGCTTAAGACCATATTCAGCCACCGTCTTCCTCGGAGTAGGTATATTTTCGTTTTTACAAATATAAAATAGTGCAGTGAGAACATTCTGAAAACCCCTTACTACCAAGTAAACATCATTCCCTTTTTATGGTTAGTTGTTAAGGATATAATTTTGATAATATATTTATTTTTTTTATTTATTACAGGCTAAGGTAGGCTGTCCTTTCCGCGACTGGCGATAGCACCTTTCTGGTAGCAAACAATGAATGTTTACACTGCACCAGTCATTAATATCTCGCGCCGTGAATCGATTTCATTCAGACGAGGCTTTAGAAAAACTTCTTTATCCCCGCCGTTAATTCCCAAAATCGCTATAAATTTTCTCATTCAACGAATTTGTTCGTCTGTAGGCGGGTTGTGAAATGAATAAAATTACGTCTGATTCCCATACTTTTGATGGGACCCTGTATTGGTTTTTGGGATAAAATGTTGGGTCACACCTCTGCTTTGACCCTTTTTTATGCTGCGATTATTAATTTTTTCTTTAATTTTTTATCTGTGCTATAACATGGACAAATATTGTTATAGCTGCCACAGATAAGGTAGTTTTTTGTAGGTTACTAAACATAATTACTATAATCGATAAGTTGTTAATAGTAGTCATTAGATAATAGCTAGTTAATAGTAATTTAGGATATAAAGGCGCCGGTATAACTATCGAAGGCTTAAACCCTGTAAAATAAATGACAAATATAGGTTTTAGATTTAAGGTTATGTACGATAATGTCTCAAAAACATATTGAAAGCAGGTTCAATCACAAAAAGTTGTTAATGTATTTGTTACACTTTTAAATCCAAGAGAAATTATCATCTTCGAAGAAAAGTTTGGTGATCAGATTGAGATAAATATTCCGGCCTTCAGCTAGTCCATGGTAAATAAATTATATTTTATGTGACCATGCAAAAAACCTTGAAACGTTATGAGCGTTTCAATTCTTAAAATTCTATTTAATTCACAAGTGCAATCTCCGCAAGCGGCGCACAATGGCTGAAGTCAAAACATTTTTACAACAACAAATTGTCCAAATAGGGCCATTAGATGAAACGGAAGTCCGCACTCGACAGTTTCGTTTAAGTTTACCAAACATTAATTTTTTTTATTCGCAATATAATAGATGATGTATCGATCTGTTAGATTAGGTGACTGTCATACAGTAATACATTTACGTGAATAACGGAAGGCAAGTAAGTAATGAATGAAGAATGTGAAACAGAAAGTTTAATTTGAAGAATGTTATGATACGTCATTGTATGTGCAATTTATTTATTATAATATCTCATAGTAAATGCATTTTTTATAATAATCTCTGATTGTATATGCATTTTTTGTATAATAATATCTAATAGTATGTGCATTTTATTTATAATAATATCTTATAGTATGTGTGTTTTCTTTATTATAACCTCTCATTGTATGCGTGTTTTATTCATTGTAATATCTATCTCTTGTTTTTGATTTTTAATAAAGTATTTTTTTATAATACAAAACAGTACAAATGGTGTTTGTTTAAAATAAGCGGTAAGTAAATCATTTGTCTCATCAACGTGCCACGTGAAACAATTTTTAGTATACTCTTCGACTTTACATCTATAGCTTAGTTTCTTAAATGCGGTTATGCAATAAATTACGTACATTTATGTTAAATTATATGATGAGCAAATTAGATCAGTTCCCATGTCTCATCAGCCCCAAGTATTTTGTGAATCGGATTCGGAAGTCGGTTGAGACTTCGCAGCGGGGGCCGCACATTATCGCAACTAGACGACAATGTTATTGGCATAAAGACTCGAACTCACTGCGAACAGTTGGACGTCTTCGTTTTTCATTATATATATGATTAGGGGGCGATTTATTATAAATTAATTCTGAATACACAATTTATAGGTTACCTTTGAAAGTAACATTAAACTTTTGAAACGTCTGCATACATCCAACATGGAATCTAAAGCAAGTTCAATTGTTATATTAATTTGTTGAAATGCTTTTTGACATAGGATGGTGTTTACGAAATAGACCATAATAAAATTTTGACAGTTTTCACATATCTTTTTTCTGCTTTGGGCTATACACTTGATATTGTATATTAAGGTTACAGGTTACAGATTTAAAATGATATCGTTTAAATATAAATTGTCCACATTCTGCCTTTCCTCTTTCAAAGACGGTAATGCAGACGCCTGGTGTTGGACTGTCCATGGGCATCAGTGATCATTTTTCATCACGTGAACTGTTCACTCGTTTGTCTACATTTTTCTACATTAAAAAAAAAACGATTAAATATTGGTGATAAATAATAAAGCACTTAGTAAGTTGACTTCCTGTAAAAATCTACACGCATCTTTTGAAGGTCACTTCTACTATATATGTTTGCAATAAACGATATACATTGTAATTGTATTATATATTCATGCGTAGATACATAAAACTTATTAAAACTTTAGTTTCTTATTATATCGTTTTTCCGTGTATTATAAATGTCCTTGGTTTAAGATCTTTAAATATTAAAATGTATGGAGATTGACATTTGATTGTTTTGTGTTAAAAAACAATTACTTTTTAATTCGTTATTGTTTGATTGTAACGAATATTGATTATTGTTTGTATAAGAACTGATAGATTTAAATTATACTGAAGCAAGGAATTTACAATCTAAACTTAAATAACTAACATGACAAAATTAAATAAAATAAAAAAGAAAAAAAGGTAAATACTAAACTAAAACACTAGAAAAACTTCTCCAAGTCGTTGCTAACTAGTTGAATCTAATTTAATCTATAGAACTGATCGATACATACATATTTTTGAAGTTAAGTAACTTATTTGCAAAATTTCTTTCCTTATTAGCTATAAGCTACAATATATGCACCTTATATACATATATATTTAAACTAAACCTTTATTTAACAACAATCAGAAATATTTAAAAGTTAAATTAAAAAGGAGCTGATAATTTTATTATGCTTAACAAAATTCTTTGACCGCCTTTTGTTTAAAGAAAACTTGACCAAAGTAAATAGGTACAGGTATGTATGGAAGTGTATATACTGATTTGTATATAAATCTAGGTACGTAATGTGTTGGCACTAGCCTTTAGCATCATAGTAGTAGTCATCATCATTTCAGCTTATTGTTAGCGTGCTGGTTTGAGAGCTTTACTCCTCCTGCTGGTGGTAAAGGTACTGCTTTTTTGAAATATTACTGATCGGTAGTCGACGGTAAATGAAAATTGGAATGTATTTTTTCATAAAAATATAATTTCATTTTGAATGTAGTTGTATAACATTTTTTTTGCACACACTCCACGAAATTTCAAAAAGATAAATATTTTGTAATATAATTAACAGTCCCTATTATAAAACATTTAATTATTGCTATGCTTTAACACTGAAGGTAAAGTGAAAAGTGGAAAAATTTATGTAAATGGTAACTCTGTACAGTTGACATCATAAAAGTCTTTCCAGTTCAGAGGTTAAGTTAAGAGAACTCTAAAGCCTATATCTCATATATCAATAATAATAGATTTATCATTCTATTTCACTTTGCAACAGCAGCTTCGTTTTACCGTTGTACATTATGTTAGAAAATATCATTTATTAAAAAAAATTCTTTTCTACATACTCTAAAGTTTTTGTATTTTATTACCTAACAAATCTAGATTCTGGAACTAGACAAACACATCCTTCCATGTAATTCTAGTTCTTGAGATATTCTGTCGATTTTCATCAAGGTCCTCAAACGTTTCTCTTGCTTATACAATTTGATTTGTTTGGCCAGTAGTTTCAGTTAAAACCTCCTTTTTTAATTGATGTAAATTAATCAGTACCCGTACAAATACGGGAATCCGCCCACGTGTGGTAAAGCGGACAATGGAACGAATACCGGCATCATCCTCTCAGCCTGCAGGTAGTGCGTGCGCGTGTGCTTCTTCAGATGATCTCGTCTACCGAACTTCTTCCCGCAAGTCGGACACGGATATGGACGAACTCCCGAATGGATCCTTTTGTGTCGGGTCAGTTCTTCGTTCCTCGTGAACGTTTTCCCGCAGTTCTTCTCGTCGCATTTGTACGGCCTCTCCCCCGTGTGGATGCGTATGTGGCCCTTCAGCTGTCCGTTGTTCGAGAAGCCCACTTGACAGTGAGGACACTTGTACTTCTTCGGCCGCTGTTTCCTAGCGTTCAGCAGCTTCACCTCGTTCTCTTGTTGCAGTATCCTCGCATACTCCAACTCCATTGCGTATCCTTGCGCTAACGATTCGAGGAGCAAAGGATCCGTCGGTGGAACTCCTAACGCTTGTGCTATGTCTGCGGAAATGTATTCTGGCATTATAGGCGGGGGATTGTAAGAGAGTGGAGTTATGACATTCTGTGGCAGTAAGTTTGAAGAGTACGGCTTTGTAGGAGGTATAATAGGTGGCGTTTCTATCATATCTTTCTTATGCCTTTTCTGTTTCTCTTCTGATTTATCTGGTTCTTGTAGCAATCTGTCGCAGCACATGCTAAGTTTCGTTACAGAACTCAATGATTCTGCACCGCAGCTTACGTTTTCTTCAGTTCTAACTTTTGCTTCAGCGTCATTTTCTAGAGTTGTGGTGGACACCGTTGCATCTTGATGAACATTCCGTTCCTTTTTCTTAAAAGTACCACGAATTTTTCTCAGACGGCTCTCTCTTTTTTCATCTATTTTTCGTTTTTTAGCTTTCGCTTGATTGCTCAAAACAGCCGAGTCACTAGTCACAACTTCTGCCGCTTCTTCGTCTTTACTTCCACTTACATCCCACGGCCTGAACAGCCGCGAGTAGTTTTGCTCGATGGACAACATTTTCATGAATCGATTCGTGCCGGCCAAACTCACAGACTGGGGACCCTTCTGCGTTTCAACAACTTTTATATACATTTCTTTAACAATAAATTTGATAAAAGCTCACAGGAGTAGAGGGATAGCCTCGCCATTCAATGGACGAAAGAGACGAAATATTTTTCAATTGTTGCACGCTTCTATCATCACAAACTTTTTGTGCATGTTCGGTACGATTTGCGATACCGATACAGTCTTATCACCTATGTTTTAAAGCAGAATTTGGATTGAAGGTCCTAGTGGTTATAGGACATTTGTACGGAGGCAGCTGTCACGGTGCTTGAGATAGGGGTGTGTATTGTTATTTATGTTGATTTTTGTGCTTCTTTCGGAGGCGGGCTTAGGGGCAGAGCGTTCTGCGCGAGTAGCTCCGGCCCTCACAGCTGCGAGCTTGTTTGTTTTAATGGTCCCGGCGTTTGTTGCGGTCTTCGGACCATTTCTATACCGCGGTACATACGGGCACGCATGAGGATATAGGCCCATTGTTATAGCGAGCAGTTTGTGGGAGACTTGGCAATATTATTACAACTTTAGGAAAATGTTCGAATTTATTTTTCAAATCGCAAGAAAACGTAATTTGAATGACTGACTTTTTATATATTTTTTGCATTCATTTTCATGGTAGTATATACGTAAATATTTTGATTTAATACTTTTTAAAGCTGTTACGCATAATATTAGTATATTATTATAAATATGATTATAATCGGTTAGCATCGCTTCGTTCTACTCAATTTGTTCATATAGTTTTTATTTCAACTTCAATTATTTTGAAACATCTAAAAATTGGATCCAATAGGCTGACTTAATGCCTATGGTCATTCTCTACCAGTCAATTTAGGAGGTGGGAGATGAAGTGGTAGGTGGAGTGTGAAAATGAGATTTAAATCTGAAAAAAAAATGTTTTTGTAATAAATGGAAAAAGGAAGAAAAAAAATATTGACATTGAAATAATAACTAAATAGCAATGAATTAAACAATAAAAATAAAAAATAATGTTTACTTAAATCGCATTTGTATTTGCTTATTATTATGTTCTTTAAATTCTGCTTTACTACTGAATTTTCAAATATTCAGAATTTTAGGAATTGTAATACTTTCCTTAAACAGATTAACAGATGAATATCTATCCTATACTTTTAATGTTCAAGTGAAAATCTCCAAAATCGGATCGCCGTTAGGAATTATCGAGTAAATAATATATTTTTTAAATTGATTGTAGTAGTGAATGAGGCTAAACCCGTCGTGTAGTAGTTTCTTAATATCACAAGATCATTGGACTTATAACAATTGTGTTTTTTGTTAAAAAATATCCATATTTTTTTGTCGTTTTAACATCTTTTTAAATAGTCATTGATAAAATAAAATGGATCGGTTCCAAATAAATGGAGTTAATTCCGTTTGGGCACAATGGGCTTGATTGCCTTGTATTTGATGCGTTTTTGGATAGTTTTTACATTCAATGCGGAATCGCCGCGAACTGTCAAATTCGTTTGCCCGCCTGATTGATCGGCAGCCATTTTGATTATGTAAATAACGCCGCCACAGATACTGTCCTCGTTTATCTGACGTTTTCTTTCCTTTTATTAAATATACTTTGAATCGATTGATAGCTAAACTAAAATATTTAATAATTTAAGTAAATTACTGTAAAGACTAGTTCCCGAATTACTGTAGTTAATCCTTATTAAACCAGGAGTTTTTATAGTTATTATGATTATTACTATTATTCTGTTTTTCATATACTCTGCATTTCCTGCTAGGCGGTATGGTCGAAAGACTATAGCCTGCGTCTTGAACGAAAAGGAAAAAAAATCTGAATTTCGTAAAAACACTAAAGTAATGAAATTCATCAGCTAAGCGTATAGCAATTTACTGCAGACTGTTTAAGTCTCTAATAAGTTGCATGATGCGTTTTGCGTTAAAATATAAATTGTTGGAAGTCATAAAATGACATTTTATTATAAATTATTTGAACTTTCTGCTTACTTTGTCTGGAAAAATTAAAAAAGGAACTAAAAAGTATATATTGTTATGTTATATCTACACGGTCTCCATAGGCTCCAGTAGCGCTACGTTTCCGCAAACTTATCAATCTTTATTGATATTTATGTTATAAAATGATTTTTAACGGTTATCCGTTGATTTTTTGTTGCAAGGATTATTATAGGAGGCCGATACGTCAACTTCTTGACACGATCCTCGAATCTTCCTCGTGATTTTAAGATATTTGTAAGTTTTGTGACGTCGCGCCTTAACCGTCGCGGGCGCAGATGATCGATACCGTTATTGCTATTTAAATTTTGTATTACAAAGATTTTTCTATAGAAACTTGAATAAAATATCATCGTTTTTAAGTGCAGTATTGTGGTGCTATGAACTCAAGGCCTTTGTTAATTCATATCTCTGCAATAGACGAAGATATACGATACATAAGTATCGAGCTGAAATATTAGAAGTGGTGGACAAAATATTGTTTTGCATTCCCATTAATAATATTTTTTTTTTGTTTAAATTAAACATAACCAAGTAATTAAAAATTATAACACCATATTCAGATCAATTATGCCATTACCTAAATATGCAAATCTTATATACTTATATAATAAAGTCATTATGTGTATCTCTACCTAAAAAAGAACTTATTATTTTGTGTTAAACGATGTTTCTAATGTTTCTTTGGAAAGAATTAAATGTAAATCTTTAAATTTTGTTAAATTATATGTTAATTTTGTTAAGAGATGTTTCACTAACATACTTTATATATTTTTTTGTTGGTATAGGCATAACATCGCTAACAAGATGCAGGGTAGTAGGCTGCGATGGTATGGTCATTTATTGAGAAGGTTATCTGACTAAGTTAGTAGAACAAAGAAGTGGTGGAAAAATGTAGTATCAAGAGATATACTATAGTATCAAATGACTGATGACGATGTCGAGGACAGAGCGAAATGGAGGAAATAAGTATGGAAAACGCCATATGTGATAGTGGTTAAAAAAAGAGAGAGTTAAGACATAACACGCTTTTGACTATTTGAATTAAGGTGACTACAATTATTATACAATCAGTCACACAACGAAATCCACTCGAAATGCATCGAACATATTAATTATAGATCACAGAATGGAACCCCGGAACGCCTTTTCACAAATCCCTGCATACCGCCACTGTAACTAAAGCGAGGTTAGTGCGTGAATGTCTTGATATCTATATAAAAATCGTATAAATCTCCTTCATAATGCATTAAGGAATGCTCCAGCATCAGTTAGCTGGAACCGTTGGCGAGTGTGACAACTGCATGAGTTATATTTTCTTGTATTTTGTGCAGTTTTTTGGCGGGGCTTTGTGCTGTGCGATTACTACGGTTGTCGTGATTGTGCAGGCTTCATCAATGGACCATCCAGCTCTCGCCGGTACAGGGTGTTGTCGTTATCCCTATCCCTAACAAAATACAATATATATGTTAGATGTTCTGAGGCATTTATCTATCTTTAGTAGCTACTACAGTTTACTTTTTGATTTCACTTGTAATTAGTTTAGTTTTTATTTGATTATTAGTTTCTGTTATCAATGGTATATAGAATATTAATTAATTGAAACAACATATGTTTAAAGAGATTTATTTAAACCATAGTTACACTTAAATGATAATACAATTAGACCAGATATAGAAATACGATTGAGTATTTATCGTAATGGATAAATTTTATTAAAAAAATTAATAATTTTAAAGAATTAATGTTTTTAATGATATTATTTTGGTAAATTTCAATGTGGAAATCCTTTGGAAAGAACCTATTACCAGCTTAATATATCTATAAGGTGGTGATGATGACGGTAATTCTAATCACATTAAAGTTGCAGGTTGCGCTTAGTTTGCGACTACGTTGTACCTAAACCATTACATATATTTAAGTTATATTAAATGTATTACTACGTGTAAATGATTGCTTTTTATTATATATACCAGTTTTCTCCGTAACTAAAGTTTGGAATATGTCTGAGCACATCTGATATCCATCATCCCCACTAAACAATATTGGGCCAAGGTGGTGAGTGATGGCACAAATCCCCATTATCCGGGAGGCTTATGTCCAACAGTAGAAGTGTATCGGCTGATGATTATATCCATCTATTAAAATATAGTAATAATAATAATAAAAACTCTTTATTGTACACCAGGTTACATGAAAAATATATACACCTTATTGAATAAAAATGTACAATGGGCGGTCTTATTGCTCATAATGCAATCTCTTCTAGACAACCAACTAGAGAAAACAAAGAAAAA
>DWLS01007847.1:0-10375 GCA_018246255.1 Pachliopta kotzebuea | reverse complement strand
TTTGCTATTAGTAGATAAAAATTATAAAAACAAACAAGTATATCATAAGCAAACAAGGTCTCCGACAATAGTCCGAGGAATAAAAGAGCATATCAAAATAAAAAAAAAAATGTAAATTAAGCTTTACAAGTTGTTTAATATGTACCCGATATTAACATTCCATAATAACAAAAAGCAAGCTGTAAAATTGTTATCTTTATCCTTCTTCTTTTAATATTACGCAATCTCTTAAATACTGTTTTGTCGGTGAATAATATGTTTGTCTATATAATTGAGGTGGTAGTACCCATTATCCTCGTCGCTTTAAGACACAGGATATTTTTTTTATTGTACATCTCATTCCCATGACACTGTAAATCAGGGTCTTCAATAACTTTTTTTATACAATCATAAATTCTTTCTATTTGTTTTAATATGTACATTCCATTGTTTCATAAGTAGCTCGTTTGTCCTATATCCATTACATATTTCTTGCTTATTATATCTACAATATACATAGTGAATCCTTTTTTTTTATAGTTATTTACAATGTTTATCTACTGGTTATTTACACTTATTTTATATATCTCGTAATCAGTGTACTTATTAGTAACTTACTTATTTATATTGCAAAACTTACTACCTATACTTGTACAATATTTTAGGATCTATTTCTAGACACGAGATGTTAAGTCTCATCACCCATACATTTAAATATTCTGGAGAACAGTTTTTGGTTTTCTTTTTATTAAATTATGCTAATCATTTCATCAATGCATAAACGATAGCAGTTACTAAGATAAACTAGTTTAAACAAGTTTAGATTCATGTGAGGGAAACCGTTGCCAGTCTGCGAATATATCATTATTTCCCCCGAGTCCGTCTTCAAGTACAACCCGTTATTAGTTTTGGGATTTAAATGTAAAACCGAATCTCATAAGCTGAAACTTCATGCGGTATTTAATTTAAAAAAGGTTTAATCTTTAATTATCAGTATTTGTGATTAATTTAATCAACATTATGTCGCCGGTACGGTTTTTAACAACTAGACAAAATAATCGAAAAAAAGTACGACGACCATTTTAAGTAGAGATCTTTTAGGGGAAAACCCATATCCAGTAGTGAACTTCTGTATATAGTCATATAATGTGAAGAAAAAAAATATCTGAAAGTATAACCTTTTGCAGCGACATTTACATAAAAACTGAATTATAACTGGCTACTACTCCGCTATCTGAATAAGTAATGAAATCTAGTAATTATAAAAGAGGATGAGCGGGGCCAGCATTGTCTGAAATTATGATTAAACGAGTTCAATGTTTCTGTGACAAGGGTCCTAATCCCAGGAATATCTTGCGCAAATAAAACAAAAGTGCCTACATTTAAGATTAATTAAAATATCTATTAAATAGAAAACCGGATTTAGATCAGGGGCCGCATAAGTTCAATTTCGATGGTGCTAATGTGTTTTTAAATTGGGGTAATTACTTGATGTTGTTAATATTTGATATTTCATGGTCCGTAGTGTCGCTTTG
The DNA here is from genome assembly GCA_018246255.1 of Pachliopta kotzebuea. NCBI lineage: Eukaryota > Metazoa > Arthropoda > Insecta > Lepidoptera > Papilionidae > Pachliopta > Pachliopta kotzebuea. The sequence continues at coordinate 8,861 of DWLS01007847.1, read as the reverse complement.
TTCCAATTTTTTAATAAAGAAGAGGACGAGAAATCTTAAATAAAAGATTTAATCGTGATAAACTCAAGAGATCATCTAGGTAAGTACCACCGCAGTTCCGATTTCTGCGGCCAATTAGTAGGAAGTTGAAAGGTGTTGTATGCTTGTGAAATTACTGGGGTAATGAGACTTAACACGTTATGTATCAAGGAGACGTGTGTAATTTGGTGCTGTGTATATACCGCGGGTTCATAACGATAATATCTACGTGTAAACAACTTTACAAGAAAGATAAGCTAATGCGCAAATATACGGAGAAGATTGAAAGCTGTTGGAAAAACTTTTCGAATTAATGTTTCTCGGTGTTGAAAAGTTGAACTTTTAACTATCGCGTGCCTAAAGAGGGCCTTGAGATCAAATGATAGAAACCGTGTTTGTGAAACCATTATAATTCCTATCAACTGTTAATTGAGAAACAGTTCACGGACTTCATTTTATTAAATACTGAAATTTCACACGTGCTTTTCTAAGGAGATCACAAGGTCCCGTAAATCCTCCATTGAAAGGGTATTAGTGGGCAGAAATACCACATAAACTTGTCTTACTCACATGCGCAGAGTATATTCTAAAGATTTCCTGCCAATGATAAAAAGACATTAAAAATGTAGATGATGAGATTAGTATCAAGTTTATATATAAGAAAACATTTGGAGGGTAACATTAATTTCTCAACAACCCGGTGTTAATCAATTGTCGTTACACCATCAGTCAGACAGGTACGCTTTGTATTGATAATAATAATGTAAGTTATGTCTAAAATTGCACTGGTGGTAGGTCTCTCTTGCCGGAGACCATCCCGGTAGGTACCAGTTCTGCTCCTATTTCTAATGTCAATTAGTAGGAAGTTAAAGGGTGCTGTATGCTAATGAAATTACTGGGGTAACGAAACTAAATAGCTTACCTCTCAAGGTGACGAACGCATTGAGGTGTCATGTATACAATCTTTACAACACTATGTTATTATCGCTAATCACTTTCAATCAAATTAATTCCTTGCTTGACTAATGGTCTCATCGAATATAAAAAAAATTAATGCTATGGTCAGTGGTACCCAAAGTAAATTTGGTGTGTAACCCAAACCTTGCCCTCTAAATATGCTTACTTTAACCACCTACAGACTGAAATGTTTACAAGTTGCTGCATTCTAGCGCAAATATTTACTCACTAAAGCGACCTCCAGCAAAGAAAAGTTCTGTTATTTTTTTTAACAAATGTAATTACATTAATCTTTATTAATGACATAGATAATGTCACTGTGAATACATAAATCTGTTTTCTTTTCTAATTAATTATTTCTTATCACTTTTTCTTTCCTATCTATTTAAATCTGATCGGGCGTTCCGTCATTTCAATTTACTATAGAAAATTATCCTTTAAATGGATAAAGATTCCTTAGTTAAATTTTCATTTTAATTATTACACCAAAATGCAGTGCGGTGTCTATATTTACCGCCAAATATTATTTAGCTCAGTGCGTTCATCGTCAGTGAATTACGACTTATAGACCACCTGCTCATCTATTCCATTCATCATCATCACTTCAGGTTAGTGTAAAGGAATTGATGCACTTCGCATGCAAATTGGTGAAGAGTAAGTAACGTTCCCTGTCAAAACCGATGCATTTCACTCAAAATTATTCCCTTAATAATGTAGAGTGAGTGGCTACTCCACGACACTCACGAGGAGTTCTTTAATTACAGTTGAATAAAAACGACTTTGATGATTTGTATGTTTATGTATGTGTGAAGGGCAAACAGACACAATTATAATACACATATTAACGAATGTCATGTTGTTTTGTATTGATTCGTTTGTGATACCCTCTTATCTTTGAAATTATTGATTTTAAAAAACTACCTTTATGGCTATGTTTAAGTGCTAGTGTTATGACACGAAGGTCTCTAGTTCGTTTTAAGGTTTTTTTTTCACTGGTACTGTTTGTCGTACTATGCCTCTTTTCCGCCAATCGACGTATGAGAGCAAGATAGTTCTTTATGAGCGCGGTTTACGTTACTTTGTGCATGTAAAATGCCAAAAAACTGTTCTTTCTACTTATTGTAATGAAAGCACACGCTCACTTTGAGATATACAGATATATTTTTATCACATATGCATCGTGTCTTCCGTCAACAATACTGCAACATATTTACTTAGCTAACATTAGAAATTCCGGGAGACCGCAAGCTTGCCGCATAATTTAATCAAGCCTGACCTCGTTTTATTAATTATAGTCCAATCTAGTGTACTGTTACATTCTTACCAACTGCCTATCGTGTCCTGTAAATTGTATTAACCGAAATCTATTCTCCGATGATATGATATAACGCCTCGAAAAAAAGACCTCTCAACTTAATGTTTCTACTATATAATACGTATTTCTACGAATACCTTTCATTGAATAAAACAATACACAAAAATGCGTATAGTTATATATATACGCGTATTTATAAATTAGTACATCCATGACTTTGTCAACTGTAAAGTAGTGTGATTTTAATCTTCCAAGATATAAATAATTAGCTCCGTTTACTTTTATCTATGAAAAAAAAAACACCGCTGAAAAGAAATGTTTTCAGCTGTTTTTAAAGAAATGGTTAAGGCCTTTAAAGTTTATCATATTTTCTACTATTCCATAGAGAAATGGGTACGACCTTAGTATAAGCGATTGCCTCAAACGTCCTAGATTTGAACACGGGTCGACACGAGATGAAGACCGTGGGCAGGGTTTTTAAAAGCCGCCTGGCTCGCTACTACCGCCCTAATATTGTTATATTTGCTGTAATTACACGAGGACTAGAATGAGAAACCAGGGCGGTATTTTCACGTCATATTAAGAGTTCATTTCATAGGAATCGATATATACGTACACTTGTTAAAGTGATTGGTTTGTATAAAAATGTTATATTGATCTGCGAGGATAACAGAAATGCGCCGGATGGTTTGAGATGATATAATTAAAAGTACACAAATAAGATAAGTTGTTAAGTATTTTTATTACAGATAACAAAACTCTAAAGATTCTACGTATTTATTTAGCGGTGCCCACAAGTTTTCTATATCTCTTATTCAAATTCCTTCAGCGCGGCCTATCGGTTTTTGACTAGCAAATATATTTGAATCGTGGATTCAGCGATGGTCTTAAATAAAACACATCAAATATTCATTTGGATCCGGTTCGCTTTACCGTGAAATGAAAACGTCTCTTTTTATCATCGCCGGTTTACTACAATTTGGTTACCAAGCGTTTATGTTCAAACGAACATTAGTTTATATAAAGAAAATGAAATATGGCTGTATAGTACAGGGTAGTTAAGAGTAATAGACTTTAGACGACAATGTAAAAAGTTTTGTTTCTTTTTACATATTTCTAAGAAATCGTAAAATGTCCAATAGAATTCACCGAAATCTGATTAATTGGATTCTCATGTCATAGATAACTGTTGGACATAAATTTCTACCAACCCACACTTGGCAAGGATGGTGGATAATTAGCCTTGACCCTCTGCTAATAATAGGAAATTAAAGAAGGCAAATTAATATACTATTATAAAACTTGTTTTAATATGAGATATATCAATAATAGACTAGCAATCATACTCGCTTCATACTTCTTAGGTTTTCGTTTTGATCCCGTCGAAATATTGCTACTTCATTTACATGTATTGGTATTAATTATATTTATTATTACTTTCAAATCTCTTTTTATTTTGTTTTCATAAAATTTTTCGTAATTCCTTTTCTTACTTAAATTATTTAAAGGTCCTTTGGGAGATATGTTGTCAATTATTAGACAATTCGTTGTTTAATATACCGTGACTTTTTTATTCCAAATCAGTCAGTAATATTTCTTCCTAATGAAATAATACATAATAAAGCGTGTAATAAAGAATTTTGCGCATATAAGACATTGGTAATTTAAAGGTTAAACGAGATTAATAATATTAAATTATGTACCCCCGTTCTGATTTCGTCTCTGGGTGATTGGAAACGTGACTGCGGGAAATTTCCGATACAAAATGTGAAATGAAGAATATCATCAGTTTATCGCGGTTGATCGAGAGATACTCGACCTAACCGCCCAAATCATTTGAGACGTACTATTTTAAAAATATAGTAGTCTTTACGTTGATAATTTTCATCCGTTTATCGTCATGCAAGCTGATATTATAGCAGAGCAGATAGCTAGTAATATAGATGAACTATTGAGACCTAATAAAATGTTATGAACTTTTAATGGAATAACAAACATTTTTTAGATGATTTTAAATGACAATCTTGTTGAAAACCCTGCGTAACCATTATTTATACCATCAAATCGTATTTGTTTTGCTTGGGAGTATCGACCTATGGCGAGTCTACCATCAAGTAAAGAGAGTTTTCCAGCGACAACGGAAATATGCTTTTCTCTAAAGATCGTTATCAACACCCTTTTTTTAATCAACAAGGCTACTAGACGAGTAAGGCATTCAACTGATAGTAAGTAATATGCTTGCATATAACAACGTGGCGCTGTTTAAGATGGTATATACAGCACCACATTGCGCTCGTCGCCTTGAAATATAAGTTTTTAAGTCTCGTTCCCCAGTAAATTCACTAGCATAATCCATCAAACCGGAACACAGAAATGTTTGCACGTTACTAGTTGTCGGTAGAAATAAGAACTGCTGTGGTACCTATAGACTGTCTCCGGCAACAGAGACCTACCACCAGTAAACGTCGTAATACACCTCGCTTCGTACCTTCTGATGATGAATATAATGTATATTATGATTTTAAGTCTAACTGGAAAAACCGTTTAATAGGAATTTCCTGAAACATAATTTAAATAATACAAAAACCGCGTAAAAAAGTTTTCAACGCAATTAAATTGTTCAAAGTCGTCTGTAGCGGCGCGTTTAAACACTTCAGTTAAATGCAATTTTACTATTTCTTACACAACAAGCGTTAATTTTTCAAGAGGAATTAAAGAGAAATCTCATTTCATAATGATTATTACATCAATTTTACTTTACTATGCTTTTTAAACTTCAGCCAAGTCCCAAGACATTGTAACAAATGTAAATGGTTTCTGTCCACTCGAAGAATTTCAGCGCTTGCTGACTTATATGATAACCATACCCTGCCTCGCAAAATTATTTTTGTACGTCAAATTTTATAAAAAAATTACATGCACAATTCTCCCACTATCGGATAAAGTATGCAAGCAAAGGAAAATCCGAATACGTACGGGATGAAAGGAGATTTATCTTTCTTACATAAAATTGATGTGAAAATTTCCCTGCTTAAAGTAAATTTAAAGTTCTCTTATAGGATATTGAGATGAAAATTAAGAGATTGAACTTTTAATATAAGTTAATTGTTAATAAATAATTTCTGCTGATAGGACTCTCTTACCGATCTCTCGTACTTTGCAACGTTAGTCAATTGTAATAAGAAACTTCTGCTGATAATCCCCCCTGTCGGACTTTCGGTCTTTGACAGAGAAATGCAATAGACTAGTAATATTCCTAATGGATATTAGAATATGTTACGTCAAATCTTGTATATCAACAATAACAATTAACAATCAGTTTCTTGGTTAAGCACGTCGTACCAGATGTCAAGTGTAAATATTTGGTCATGATTGAACCGTGGGCACATTCAATTATCATCAAATGGATCCGGTATGCATAGTTTCGTATAATTATCTCTAAAATTAATATAGTAACTAAACTTAGTGTTAACCTATGATTCTACGATATATATACATACATATGTATGTATACATATATACTATCAGAAAAGTTACCAAGAAATGGCATTGGGTCTATACTTTTGCTCGCTATTAACGGTACACTTTTTACAATCTAGTTTACACAAAAAACATAATTTTAGATGATAACTTTAATAAATCACTTTAAATAATAACATACTGATATAAACCTTTTATAGAAATCGAGAAAAATAATTAATTAGTTACCTTTTTATACATTAGAAGATTATCCGCTGTTGGTGGACTGCGATAAATATTCACTCAACATACATAATGTGTTAAATATATTATTTAAAAAGGCAAAATATTTGAGAACATACGTCGCTGATTTATTTTCGTTTATCGAGTAATGTAGCTCGGTTTTGTAGTAATGCGACGTGGGTTATATAAGCACATTAGGGAGATTTTTTGAGCATTCGTTGTAGATGCTTAAAGCTACAGTACGCAGTTACTAAGCATATATTTTTATAAAATATTTATAAATTCAAGTTCTTTTAAAATGCAAAATGTAAAAATTACAACTAAATTCCTATTAAGATAGTTATTTTTTTTATAATACACGGCGTACAAAACTTTAAATATATATAGTTCTCAGTTCGACCAATATGTGTACAAATCAACGCATGAACCTTATATCATATAAGAGATGTACCACATGTTTTTATTATTAACCAGGTTTTATAAACGTTAAATTAACCTATAGCTGTAAAGTAAAAATGAGAACTGTTAATAATTTATTATAAAACTTACTTTTTAAATGCAAAATCTTACGGTAGTTTAGGAAAATTTACGTCAGTTACGTATATTGGATGGACAATCTAATCATAAAGTTACAATTACATAACTTATTTTAAATAAACTGAATCCGTTAAACAGAACCTCGTTTCTTCGTTCAAGACTATTCTGTACTTCGTACACGGTCACTTTGTTTTTTGTAACGATAAATCTCTTAATAAAACAGAGTCCACACCCCGCCAACCTGTCACAACCAACGACAATATACGTTCGAATAGATTTCAAAGATTTATACTCTATTTTTACGTGCATATAACAGCGAGTAAAACAATGCTTAAAGAAATATAAATACACAGATATTTAATGAAAATCTTAAATTTTATTTTTGTGACACTATCGTCATACCAATATATATGAAACTGTTGCCGGAGACCGTTTATGTAGATATTGCTGTAGCTCCTATTACGAATAACAAACAACAATGTGCAATTACTAGTCTGTTCCGGTTTGAATGTTTTTGTAAGTTAGTGCAACAAGAATTAACACCACTCGGTTAAGGTCTACAAGTGAAATGTGGTGCTTAGTATACCATCTTAACTAGCACAGCGTTATTAAGAGCAAGAATCACTCTTTTTATTGGATAAAACGCCTTACTCGATTTATCCAATAAAAAAATGAAATCACTTTATCATCATTTGTTTATTACTAAAGGTAATTAATAATAATTCCTCCACGAAGATGAACAAACAAACACAGCGATCTATTTCTTGTGTATCGTACTCTCATTCATATAATAAAGGCAGAGTATATTTCAAAAAGTCCTAAAAATGAAATTAGCAGATAAAGGTGTATCTATTATAATAAATCATAACAGTTACTGTATCGAAGTAAACGTTTCTATCCGAAACTAGCTTTGGAGTTTGTCCAATACTATCTTATGAAGTTATTCAATTACTAGCAACCGATGCTCAAGTTTCCCGCGAACTTGGACGGAATAGGAAACGTCCGTGACGGCATTAATAACCTGCTTTCTGATAATTGCTGGTTTCTGAAGCGACTACACACTTCATGTTAACTAAACTATGCTAATAGTAACGATTTTATTTAAAGTAGTTGCGCGATGTTACTTAAACTTCGCGCTCTCGGCGATAACAGTCGATTGCTGTCTATTGACCACAATTTAAATTATTGTGGTTGTTAGCAACATTGACATAATTATATAAATAACTCAATTTATTGTCAATTAAATTGATAATAGAATTATAAATACTTATAATAAATTTAACTGGAAATGGTCTGTTGAATGATATAAGACAATGTAAAACCAGTTAATAAATAATGTTATACAATTATAAACAATCCTTCACTATTAGTATTTTATATATGTATTTGTAACAGTAGTAGAAACTGGCAGCACTAGACAGGTGGCAGAACTGGTTTAGTTACGGTGTTGCTTTGTTAAAGCTTTTAAGTCGCTAATCAGTCTTTCGCTTACTGTCGACGGGCGCACTACTTATGGAATAGTAAAAGTTCCTTTTGAATTTGTACCATAGCTTACTTCTTTTGTCAGTAATCTCCCTAAGTAAACGCCCAATTAACTTTAATACAATAATCATTACTTAAAGCACCTATGGAGATGTATGTATTCATTCATCATCTTTGCTGATGATATTGGGGCAGGATGAAAAAGGTCATGTGACAAATTACTCGTCATCATAAATCTCATTTCAAATGTTTCCGTCTTGCAAAAACTTTGTACGAGTTCTTATAGTGGAATTGGGTACTCAAATTAATTGTAATGGTTGCGACGTTCACAAATCATTATCATCAATCACTCAGCTGAATCAAGATAATTAATCATCATTTAATTGATACATTCGTGATGGAATCAAAGATAATGTCGGATTGTTATAGTTGTGTATTATATATATATAAGTATGTGAAAGACTCGCAGAAGTGGTGTCCAATATTTACTAGTTGGAGTAACACATGAAGAAGAAGATATTTAAGTAAATCTTTTATTGTCATTAAAGGTATATACACAATAATCAAAATTATATAAATAATCAGTAAAACTAGAAATAAATGATTTCTGCAACACAACAATAACAGATACATATTTTAAGTAATATGTTTATCAGATTACAAGAGTAACATCTGCCTTTAACAATATAGTTAGAATGTTTACACGTCCTCTTCCTACTTCTCATACTGATAGTAGGTCTCTGTTAAACTATCTAGGTACCATCTATTATCTATCTATTCCAGCTGCCTAACAATACTGTACGAAAGTTTTTGGAAGTTTGTGAAGATGAGGCGGTTTTGTTGGCATGAG
>DWLS01007846.1:0-10375 GCA_018246255.1 Pachliopta kotzebuea | reverse complement strand
GTTACCGCCTCTGTATTGCTTTGTGTGTATCTATCACTCCAAATGTTACGAGTTTGTAATCTAAGTGTGTGTTTTATATAAGCGATGGGACATTGGTCATAGTCAGGTGTTGATTTTTTATGCAACGCAGCATCTTTATACATATTGTATAGTATATAGGTATACTGTTTACACCACCGCAGAAGTAGATACAATTATAGCGTTTATTTCTACTGCCGGTGTTAAGGAAAGAAGTAATAACTAGTAAATTTACTAGCTTCATGCCACGTGATCTTATTACGTTTTAAGGTGTAAAATTATTAGTACCTCTCTGTTATCCGCAGGTGAATGTCGATCTTGTCTCCTAGAATGTGTTAAAAAAAAAGCCGTTATTTTTATCAAAACAAGGTATCATAATAAATATCAAATGGAGTTTCAATATATAGCTAGTATTAATTTATATATAGCTATAATTAATTTTAAATTTTAGCTACAATCATTTACTTAGGGTACTTAATTCTGATTGAACACGTAAGCAATCTATTACTGCCGGTAAAGTGTGGCAATATTATTTTTGACACTAGAAAACTTGTTGCAGTTACAAAACTTAAGATATTTTGTTTTAAATAGAGTTCAATGCGTTGGTGTTTAAAAATCTTAACCTAAATCGTAATATTATCGCAGCTATTTCACTAATAAGTCTCGTCCCCTCATCTTAGCAAAAGTGTCAATATATAGTTTTTGAGATGTTTGTGTTAATAATTTTGTTTTCATACAACATTGTCTTTGCTATATTTTTAAACGTACTTTTTTTTCAGATTACTTAAGCTCGTGAAGTTGTCACAGAAGTTAAAATTAAGAAGAGAAAATAAAAGTAACACAGATCATTAAATATAGTGAATATTGTTTAGTATTAAGGAATAGTTTTTTAGTTTTATCCAAAGGTGGATAAAATGTGAACTTCAATAATTTTAAGAAGCATTGGTAATATTTCATAAGACTGCTAAATAAAGTTATGAAAAGTATTTTAATTTTTTTACTGTTTGATAAATAAAATCCAGAATTAGCTTAAGATTCTTTATTACATATTTAAGTGCATTTATAAAATTGTGCTATAACAAAATTTCTAAATAAATATTTGGTGTGGGACGGGTACTAGTAAACATTCACATTTACAATGTTTTGTACTATTCTGCATTAACTTTAGAACAATAGTGGTATTTCATTTACACAGATTTTCTTTCCAGAACATAACAAGTATTTAAAAATGTTGCATGAGAATAATTGCTGGTGACTAATGTACAATATTTAAACTTAAAAATCTTTAATGACAATGAAAATTTGGTTTTCTCTACGTAAAATATAATTTTGATTATTTATTTATTTAAATGTAGGTAATTTTGATGAAATGAAATAAAACTTACTAAATCACACTTTTGCATCAAATGTCATTCACATGTTTGCCAGCAAACACTATCATTGTTCAAACAAGTAACCACCTAATACAAATAAATTATTAAGTGAAAGTCATAATCATATATCTTTACATTTCAGGATACTATTTTTTGATCAGCTAAAAAACTCATGATAATACATCTTCTGAGTAAGATATACTTAAGTTATATATAAGTAAATAATAAACGTTTTAGACACCAGCAATTACATTGTGCTTAAAAGCATATCAAGTAAAAACGCAAACACAATATGCTACAACAACCATAATCAGTTATAATTTGCATAGACAAAGTAATAGTGGTATAAAAGCAACCATTGTAATAAACACAGGTATTAACACAGAAGTTTCCATTGCATATGGATCAGGTTGTTTTGGACCACTAGCTCTCCGTGATTTGCTACTTGGTTCTTCAACTTCTTCTTTAACCTCTTCAGTTTCATTTTCAGGCCACTCTAATGGAGGTAATTTTGGAACTTCATCTATTCTTCCTCTCATAACATATAATGCATTGATCTTTGGATTATCTCGATAACCTTTAATAAATTCCACTTTGATTTTTCCTCCTCTTATATCTGATTCCTCTTCATTATAATATAGTTTACCATTCTGAATAGAGTATGGTATGTATTCATCATGTGCTACACCTCGTCCGACCTTATCAAATATATCCAAGTCTGCCACTATTGTGTGGTCTCCATTTAGCACAACATCAAAAACTTTCTGGTTTGGTGAATTAAAGTACACTTCACTGAATTTTAACACTAAGACATAATCACCATCTGTATTAGCAGGTATGTCATATCCAAAGGTACTATGGTGATACCTTTCAGTTTGGTAAAGAATTTCATCTTTTGGATTTACACGCCGTATCATGACCAACTGTTTACCGTAATCAGAAGCAGTACCTACTCTTCCTTGCAATGGATCTTTATCGTAAAAAATACCATGGATATCTGTATGCGCCGGCCCACCTGCATTTATGGCATAAATTATTTCACCTAGACCGGTAGCACTTTTCAATAAGTATAAGTAAAAAATACTTAAAGTTAATGTTCGAGACATCATTTCAAAGAATTAAAATCTATACACTCTTATAGTTTAATAAAAAAATGAACTTAATCATTTATGTTTTCCGCAGATTTGAATTTTGGATTTGCCATCTATACTTTTATCTTTATAATTTACAAATAAAGATAAAATCGTAAATAGAAAATGTGTTAGCTCAAACGTGCTAAGATATACTATAAAGTATATACTGGAAGAAAAGTAATACGTCAAGCGACATTTATGTCACGACGTCCGATGCTATTTTTTGTTATGGGTAGGATGGAAAGCTTTTTACCGATAGGAAAATATCTTGTACTGTGTAATAATTTTTAAATATTATGACAATTGTTGCCCAACCATATTGCAATAATTATCTTCTATAGCCTTGTTAGGTTATGGTGATTTGTTTAAAATTCTTCTGTATTTATAATGAGTTTTGATGTTTTTTACTACATCAAAAGTATGACAGACTTTGTCTGTCTCACTACTGTCAATTAAATGTATCTAAACAGTCACGATAGAGCTCATATTAGGCGAAACAAACGAACAAATTTTGTTTTTTTTCTATTCGACAAGCGACGAGAACAGCAAGGTGTTCATCCCGGGCAGGTTATAATAATATACACAGAACTACTTTGCGCTTGTCGCTCTGCAATATAAGATGTTAAGTCTCGTTATTCCAGTAATTTCATTAGCTTATAACGCTTTTCAAACTGGAACAAAGTATTGTTTACACAGTACTGTATGGCGGCAAAAATAGGAGCTGTAGTGATATATTCAGAAATGGTCTCCGGCCTCAGAGACCTACAATCAGTAAAGTTCTAATCAATCAACTCCCACCAACAAATTTAATATATCCAACCAATGAGATTGTATACACATACAATGCTATTAATACAAGTTATTTTGCTTTATTATATGTAATTTGAATATATGTATCAAAGAATATGAACACAAAAGGACTTTCGTAGACATTCTGCACGTTAAATTTTCAACAGATATTTCCGTGACAAAATGGTGTAATGAAAGTTGAAAGAAAAGTATTTTTTTCAATGAACATCTAATAAAAACCTATTTTTTTACAATGTAAATAATTTTTTTAATAATTAAAAAATAAATTTAAAAGCTCTTGCTATTTTACTTATGCTAAAGTTTTAGTTAGATGCCGCATAAGGCCATGTCAACAAATATATATTATTTTAACAATACTTTTGCCTAAAATTAATTTGATCTGAATTTCACGTTAGGTAAAAATTTGAAAATGGTGATGATTATCTAAAAACAACTGACAGAACTATTGTAGATGCATTTCGATAATATGAAGATGGTAGAAAGCCAGGAGCATTAGTAAAAAAACTACAATCCCATCCAAACTTAACTAAACATGAAGTTTCGGAAACGAAAAAGTGACCAGCGTGTAAGCTGTAGCCAAGAAGAACTACACAGTAGCTAGAGAATATCTACGAGGTTTAGCAAGTAATTCTATATACTTTTCAACAGCAACGACGAAACAAAAAGCTTAAGATTTTCTTACACAAATTAAATAAAGTTAACATTATATTTTTATCATCAGTTTTGGGATTTTTTTAAATGATTTTGAAATTATTTGTTTTGTATATCCTTAAAATTTCTTTGTCTACATAAGAATATCGCGAAAAAGTCTCAATTTTTTGCACGTCGAAGAATTTTAAAGTAGCAATAATTTTCGTTTTTATTGTACGAAACAAAGTGTGACGTCTTCCTTTTTTGTCATTTAATTTAACAGACGCCCAATTCTTTAGAAGTAGTAATGTCTTTTGGTGTGCTTGACAAATCCGTTGACTACGTGGACTCGCATACTCATCTTTCATGATGACAACATAATGAGAACCGCAGCTGTGATCCGAATGACTTATCCTTTGTACGCTAGTGCTTCTGCAAACAGTGTGGGAGGGACGTCGACATTGTACCGATATTTGCTTTTGTATTGGAAGTACTTTGTCAACTTGAATGTGTTGCGATCTAGTTTTGGGCTTGAGACTAGGTTTTATATCGTATCTAAAATCGGCTGTATCAATACCAGTTTCTCTTTTAGCGATGTTAAAAGTCTGCTGCTCTTTATTGTTCCCAAGCAGATTCTGATTTTTTTTAAAAATTCGTTTCTGAATCGCTTCTAACAAATCATTAGAAGGATCGTTAACTAAGTGAGCTACACCCCAGAGATAACCAGACATAGTAACGAAAAAATTTTCACGTCTTTGTAAATAGTGTATTTCAGCATATAAAATATTTAATGTATGACTTTAACAAGTATTTGACATTTTACTTCATTAGTTTATATTACAGATAAAAAAATATAAATACATGTTTAAGGAATTTTTAAAAATATTAACAATTCAAAAGCTTTGATTATGCGATTAAAAAAATAAAGCAAATTTCTAATCATAAATACATAAAAAAATGTAATGTTTGCGTTTTACATCAAAGTTTTACTATTTGTTGTATTTTCGGACGCTAAAATATTTAAGTATAAGAAGTATTTATACCCGTCTTCTAATATTTTAAAATATGGTTTTGTACTTATAAATAAGCTTTTATAGTTATGTTTTAATACAAATGGACTAAACAGTTACATTGCGTAAGTACACGAGAATTCTATACATTATACAAGGCGCAAGTGGATGTGTAGTCAAAGCCTTTCTCCTCCTCTGCATTCCTTTGTTACCTAAATATAGCCGTGTGATACAATATCTAAGGCACGTGGACAGGTACAGCTAATGTTAATCTTGTAAATAGCAATAAATTATGTAACTGCTTTTGTTTTATTATGAATTGAGATCCACATATAAATTCTCTCAATCATCGCTTTTTGGTACATTTTATTTATCATTTATTTTAAAACTTTAGTGATAAACCTAAAATTAGGGTCCAACAGTCGGACTTAATGCCTTTGGGCATTCTCTACCAGTTAACTTACGAGTTGGAGATGCTGTGGTACGTGAAGTGAGAAAGTTGGATTTAAAACATAAAAAAAATTGGGGTACCAACATATACATACATATATACATACAATACTATATATAAAAACAAAAGAAGATAAATATATATAAATATATGAAACAACATTAATCAATAAATACATATAATATAAGACACCCGAATCTTGTGATTCCAAATAGTTCCTTTTCATCAGTCTACTAAAAACTTGTTTGTTTGTATCTCTTCTAATATTATCAGGCAAGGAGTTCCAGAGTCATGCTGCCTGAACTTTTTTTTTATAATGAAAGTGGGCAAACGAGCGAACAGTACACGTGATGTGATTACTCTCGCCCATGGACAGTCGCAACATCCGCAGGGTCGCGGCTGCGTTGCCAACCTTGAGGAAGAAAGTGGTACACTCTTTTCTTGAAGGTCTCCATGTTGTATTGGTTAAACTGTAAAGGAGTTACAGACAAAGCAGTGAAATGTTGAAGAATACTAATTATTAAACGGATTATTTGACCGGAATTCCCTGTCATGGGTTGAACAAAGAATTTGAAAATTTTCTTTTAGGTACAAAGAAATTGATGGATCGTTTAAAACTGAGAAGAAAACAAGTAAAATTCTAGAATTACGCCTTTTATGAATAGCGAGTCATTTAAGGCGAGAACGGTGTTCAGAGATATGGCCATATTTTCGAAGTCCGAAAAAATATCGTATTCAGTTGTTGAAAAAGTATTCTAGCTTATTAAGAAGATCTTTATATAAGTTAGGGTAACACATATCTGCATAATTAATAATTGACATAAATAGTGTTTGCTATATGCTATATGTAATTTCTGTACTTGTAGTAAGAAAAAATATTTATTTCGGACAACTTACTCCATATATACTTAGCATCATAGGAGTTAGACGAAATAGTGTATATTTCTGTGTCCTCCAAAATTTTGATAAACCCAAAAACATAGTTTTAGTTAGGTATCTGTATAAGAATTTTTATACATGTGAGTATCAAAATTAGTATCAGAATTTCACATGAAATCTCAGAAGCAATAAAAACTTAAGAACTTTTTTGCTACTTTTTTATCTTGTAACAAAAATTGAAATTTGATTTTAAATGAGAATTCAAGATGCTACGTTAAAAATGATACGTTGAACTTGTATTCCACGGAGGATGATAAAAATCCGAAAACTTTAGCCTGGGTTTGAAAAAGTCCTATAAAATATTATTGCGGTTTCTCAAGCCATTAAAGCAGTTGACCGGCATTACCATTTTATTACTTGACTGCTGAGAAAGTCATGTTTTCAAGTTTTATGAATGTTTGTTTAGTAACGATATTTAGATGTTCTATTTACTTGACTTCCTTGTTATAACTTTTCTAAAATTTTAGACTTCTTTTACGAGGAAATAGTAATTAACAGATTTTTTTAATTACAACACAACTTATAAGTCATTTATTTTAGTAATATAATAACATTGTCTAATTGGTAGTTTTGACTTGACAATAAAAAACATTACTGTAGTGTCCCTTTGTGGCCAAGAGGAGGACGCGCTGGTACAAACAGCGCTACTTTTTCTTGGCCTTTTATATTCACATGGACAATAGATTCTTCCAAATTCGTCACCTAAAGGCCATGCCAAGCCAGCAGACCAAGCTTTTTCGGCTCTCTGTGGCGGATCTGGTCTTAGGTTCCACCGCCAACCATTATACGGCCGCCGAGGATAGGAAGAGTGGCGAAACTCAATACCGAAACTCCTCTTCCCCCGCGACTTTACTTCGGCTGCAGTGGGCAGCAAGCATTGCTCCTTGCACACCGCAGCCTGCCCTCGCAGTCGACCGCGGCACGCATCCGAGGTGTGCTGATCGTGCTCACCTGGAGAGGCAATACCAGTCGGGCCTATACCTCAGGTCAGCCAGTAGGTTCCTCTTAACTTCATCGTGAGTGACCAAGCCACGAATACTAGAGCCTCACCGCCACGACAAGGCGGAAACCAGTTGGGGGAACTGCGGTGTCCTATTTATGAAAATGGTATAAGGAAAAACCTGAATGTTAAGAAATTATAACATTAATAACATGTACACCGAATACTAATAAAATAATCTTTGCTACGATTAACTATGTCCTTTTTAAAGAAGCTACGTGAAGTGAGGGATGTTCATTAGTTTATTAGTAAATAGATTTACTCATAACTATATAATGCTAGTTAGTTTAGGCCGTTTACAAGAAAGTACATTTTATTCGTTACCTTGAGACATAAAATATTAAACTTCATTATAAATTTTACTGGCTAATACAACCTTCAAACCATAAAAGAATGATTTTTAAACAACTTTCTTAGGTGGTAAAAAAAGAGACGCATTAGGAAATAAAAATGAAGAAATTTACAAGTTATAGTTGTAGAAAAACAAATATTGATAACTATGTTGATCTCAGTTTCCGTAGTTATTACTGAACCTCTACACGATTTCGATTCTATACCACTGACTAAGAAAAAGTTATTACAACGAGATATTCTCAAGAATTTTATTAGTCACATACCTTTTTCGGGATATAAAATGTACGTAATGTCTTGTTTTTATTTATGGTAACCTGTGTGATGTACAACTATGTAACAAAAGTTCATTTGACCTACTCGAAGAAATTCGATAATAGAATAGGTAAGGCTCTTGCACTTATTTTTCTGCATATATAACTTTACTGTGCATTTGTGTGTACATAAATAAATAATTATAACAAATTTATTAAAAAAAAAGATGCCAAATGTGTATCTATTCTATGTAATGAGATAATGAATATTATATCAAATAAAACGAATATTTATTAACGTAAATTAGATTTCATTGAAATAATTACAACACTAAAAACGTAAAAATCAAAAACCGATATAAATTAACCATGTCAGTATTTTAAATAAAAATTTGCCTTGTAAACTTTTAGTGCTGTAATGGGTAAAATGACAATTTGTTTAGAGTATTTTGTATAATTCTGAATTAAACATTTTGCACTTATTGCCACAAATTAAAAATTGAATTACGTGAATCTATTTAATGTAAATAACCTAAGTAAAGTTGATGACTTTTAATACGATTTCCATTCGTTTGTAATCAAAAAAACCAGAAACAGAAACCGGTGGCCAATTTTGTGTAATAAAATTACAATTCTCTATTGAGTTATGTTTGTTCGAATCCGTTTAATTCATTGTCCAAATATTTCTTTAAAGTGTTGAAAACGCTACAGCATGCAGATTTGTATTATTTAGTATATATATCTATTTTTATTACTCTTTATATAGTGGTGTATAGTACCTTCACCAACAAGTTGACAATTTACATCTAATAAACAACTTGTTTTACAATTCAATGTATAATGAAATACTGAAATGAGAGTTGAGAGTTAGTTAAGCAATATGTTTTAAAAAGTCAATAACTTTGTTACTTCCAAGATTGGTTGAGGACGTTTTGTATTTCCTTTTTGAATATTGTTTTATTATAACAGAATTATATACATCGACAGGAATGTTCATAATAGATGTGGTCATGAAATTAATACGCCTACATTTCAAAGAAACTATAAGATTATTTATTATTTACAGGTAGTCATGTAAAGCTACATTGATTATTTAATAGCATGTGTATAATAAATAAACTAAATTTCTAATATTTACTAACACTTATTGTGTTAGTTTTTACTTTATAATATAAATTGTACGTCTGTTAATAAAAACGTAAATTTCCCTGTTCTGTGTATATAAATATATGTATAAGTATATATATATAATACTCACTCATCATTCAGTCATATATCACTATTTTATGTAAATTTTTATATATGTATTTACCATTAACGATTAAAATAAATTTACATATCTTTATTAACTCACAATTTCTAATACAGCAGCTACTTAGAAAAAATTAAGTTTATTAATTTTTGCACCCTTATCTGTGAAAAAGACGTCATATAACGGATGTGGTTGTCATAAACATATTTTTAATAATGTTCATATTTCCATGATTACAGAGAATATCGTGGTTAAGAAACAATTTTTCATTGGTGGAAAGTCTGCGATGTCGGAGATCGTAAAGATAGGTACAACCGCAGCTCCTATTGCAGCTGAAAAACAGTGCTGTTCAAACATTACTGGGTTTCGCTTTGAAGACCACTGTAAGGTAGTGAAATGATTGGGGTGACGACAACTTATGTCTCAAAGCGATGAACGTAATGTGACGTAGTGTACACCATCTTAATCGGCATCACGTTGTTATAGGCAAGCGAATGATTTACCATCTTGCTTTTCTCATCATCTTATAGACTTTAAAAACCTGTACTATCTATCACTCGAACATTTACCGTTTTCATTAATGTTACCAATTACATATAAAGTGATGAAAACTTGAGTAAAAAACACATTTAGAAAGTTTTTGGCACTAAATATCAGATTAAAGATATTTAAAACCTAATGGTTGAATCCCTGACCTAAATAATTATTCAGACTAAAAAACAATTCGCTAATGGCCTCTTATATAAAACATTTCATTTCATTGACGTACGGTATCCGAATGATATTAGGAATGTCTAAATTATGGGAATTAAAAACAAAGATGGTTTACAAAAAAAAAAAATCCAATACCTATTAAAATGTTTATAATCGATTGAATTGTTTAGACATGTTTGTTTTTGTTGTACAACAATTTAGGATTCTTTTATTGTTAATATTAATAATTCACTATCAGAAACCTAATGATACATCATTAAATCATTGTATATTACTGGTATATCGATATACATAACTCTTAATTGTAGTACGTATAACTTGAAAGGGTTAATATTGTTCTTAGGGATATAACGATCGAAAAAAAGGTCCATTACACAGAAGCGCCTCACCCAGCTAAGGATGTACGACTAGACTATGTTTGCTTAGAAGATATGCGACCA
>DWLS01007845.1:0-10376 GCA_018246255.1 Pachliopta kotzebuea | reverse complement strand
GCTGTGTTGTGTACTACGACGGTGAAAGGCTGCAGGTGGAATAATTCTGAACAACTCCTCCACTGTCTATCTAGTTTTAGTAGATGTTTGGGCTTTATAATGATGATAGATGACAATTCACTTCTCCCAGGCAAAGAACTTACAACTATAAAGGACAAGCAATCATCTTCGACGGGTGACGCCTGCGTCGTGCCGAACTCCGGCACCTACACTAAACTAGCGAAGGAATCGAAAGAAGGGAACCTGGGTAGAGTACACACCACGGACACCTGCACGAGTCCGCAGTCTGAAGATCGACTCGTTGCTCACAGAGAAGTGGAGTGTAAAGAGATCAGATCGAACCACACTTGCGCTGAACCGATTGGAGGCGTGAACGAAGACAAGAGCTGCGACGTCATCGATGATCAGAGCACAATATCAACGAAGGACTGCGAAACAGATCCAGTAGACTTCGACGAAGACAATTGTTCATGTAAAAAGCGTGAATGCCGCTCCGACCAACGGAAGCGGAAACCACTCACCAAATTAGATAAGAAAGGACCAATTGGTCGGAAATATTTTTCTCTCATCTAATCTCCTCGACCTCGTCTGTGTTTGTATGGAATTTTCATTAAAACAATCACTCGAAAGTCCGCAATAAAAATAACGATTCGAATAAAACAAAACAATCAAATACAATTAGTTTTATTTAACTTACGTCTAAATGAAAGACTAGCTTAAAACTAATTTGTAACTTATAACAAATATATTATCATACAGAGAAAAACATAAATAATTTTACTTATTAATAATCTGTGCTTCAATCTCTCTCGTTGTCAATTTTGACAATAGCACTTGTCAACAGCAGGTCGGGACAAATAATGCAATGGCAACATTACTTTTGATCATTTTTGTATGATGGTGTATGTTTAATGTTGGATAATTGTTATTGCATTATTTATTATTGTAATTATTTCTTATTTTTAATGCAGCCTTAGATATAGTGGGGTGGAAATGCTGATCAATGTAACTTTTAGACCTGCTGTCATTAAGCGGATTGTACATTGGACTTAGAAGTCGAATTCGAAGGGGCGCTGTGGGCGTCTCTGTACTAGTGGTATGTTTACCTCCTCCGCAGAGCGAAAGACTTGGGGCTGCTGCTGGGGTCGGGCGGTGGCGCGCAGCTGCTGTGGAGCCACTGTTCGGCGTGCCTGTTCCTCCTGGAGCAAACGAGATTTATTTATAATAAATTTTTAGTCTTTGCATTTGTTCGCGATGAGTTCGCGAAGAGAGTAGTACATTCCTTATGAAGATATCCTGAGTCTCGATAATTACCAGTAATTTTAATAACTACAACACGAAGTTATTAATGATGATAGATCTCTGTTACCAAAGACCGATGGAAGTACCACTCCAGCTCCTCTTTTTTCTGGAGTGGTGTTTTGTATATCATGTTAATAAGCTCTGTTATATATAAGCTTATCACTTACCATCAAGTGAACATTTTGCCAGAAAAATACTTAACATATGCACACTACATCTTAGAAGCGTCCAGTTTAGCCAGCGAAAGTTTCACCTGAAGCACATCCATTATCATTAAACAGTAAATAAATTTCTACTAACCTCTTCCTCCTCCTCCTCCTGCTCGTACCTATCGTCCCTGTAGACCTCGGCGGGGTAGTAGCGGTCGGAGTATTTGAGCGAGACGTTCGGTTTGCGCTGAACCTCCTCCTGGTTGATGGGCCGGTAGAGGTAGTCGTTCACGAAGTGGTACTTGGATGATCTCTGGCAGATGTTATCTTGAGTGGCCGGCATGCAGATCAGGTGAACCTGTGAGTAAAGCGGGCAGTTGTTGGATTATATATATGAAAAAATTGCCTAGATCTCATTTTCAGTTAGTCCTCATAAGTGTCACCAACTTGATCTCATGTCCCACTTTTGAGTATTTTTTTATATCTCCCTTAGACTTCATGATTTTTATTGAATACCCCAAAAAGAAAATGCTGCATTATTTTCCCCTCTTCCCCAACTAAAAGGATTGTCTCTTTCTGGGACTTGGTATACATTATAACAGTTTCGCAAGAAAAAAATAAATAGTTGATATTTCATGAACTTGAAAGATCCTTGAACTTGCAAATTACCTGGTGGAAGGAGAAACCTTCGGGGCATATCCACGAGTGCTTAACGTTGTCCTGGCAGTAGTGGAACACCTCGCAGTTGAGCTCCTCGTCTGCGTAGTATCCGGTCTGCTTGCTCACGCAGTTGAACTTGGACTGTTGCAGCAGCTCCGAGAGACGATCAGGCTCCTCCTTCTCCTCCTCCTCTTCCTCTTCTTGTTGCTGTTGGTATTTAACCGGGCGTTGTTCCTGTTGCTAAAGATTAATTGAAGGTTAAACCTTTGGTTTTGAAATGTTTATGTAAAAGTTAACGAAATAACATTTGCATCGACAAGTCTACTCTGGATTGTTGTTTATTATTATATTATTTGTTCATATATTTACAAAGTTGCATAAATTAATTTTTACAAATAACTGCTAGTAGAAAAAATCTCGTCTGTTATTAAGCATTTAATATATTAATTACTTATTTGTATTAATTATATAAAGTACCATTTATACTAAACAAGTGGCCCATACAATATTGTGTAACTTTGTGCACCCACAACTCGACAACTCTATCACATACCAACAGAATCCCAACGGCTCTGATGTTATCTAAGCGAGATCTGTCTGTATGACAAACTTCAGCACCAGCTCCTACCCCTTGTAGTTCTCGAGATTGAAAATTGTAGACGGACAGACATTTCCGTTTAAATAAGGATAGCTTTATGAAAATCTGTTACTGGTGGCAACAAAGGCCAAATAAAGGTGAAAGCCTTGCTCGTCTTGTTTCCTCATAGAATTAAAAAATAGGCAGACGTAATGTCATAAGGCGTTCTCTTTAAAGATGTGAAGAGAATAAAAAAAAACCATTGGAAGCAAAAAAAAATTATACTATAAATACATATAACATTGATTTTGAATCCACAATTACCGAATATAGATCTATTCGTAAAGAATCGATACAAAATCGATAATGGATCAAATCGATTGATAGATTTTAAACTTTTTATACGTATCCATGTTTGTATTTCCTTATCATCATCAACAGTCGATAGATATCGACCTTCTCCAATAAAGGAGGATTTTGTACGTATCCATGTTTGTATTTCATCATCATCATCAACAGTCGATTGATATTGACCTTCTCCAATAGAGGAGAATTTTATACGTATCCATGTTTGTATTTCATCATTATCATCAACAGTCAATAGATATTGACTTTCTCCAATAGTGGAGGATTTTATACAAATCCATGTTTGTATTTCATCATCATCCTCAACAGTAGATAGATAATGATCTTCTCCAATAGTGGGAAATTATATGCCGTCTCCAAAACGCTGGCCTAATGCCTGTTGGTAAAGAGTCGGAGCCTTGTTGATTAGCAGAGAGCTAAGCGAGCTGGTGATGTTGGCTTTGGTACCTTGAAGTATTGTGTAAGTTTTACACCCACGTCTGTATTTACAATTTTATTAATTTACTTTTTTTTGGCACCTACTTGTATTTTCTTTTCTTTATTATCTTCACATTCTGAAAAGTTGACTGCAAGAGAATGCGTTGTTGCATCGTGTACCTTTTTATTTACTGTGTCTCTCTTACATATAATTTTCTTTGTTTTGTTTATGCAAATAATGTGTAAATGAAATAAATCAAATTGAAAAATGACTACCGACTCTCACTAGAATCGCATTCGGTTGTCGGAAGTAATTATCGACAGCCGGTTGAAGTTTAATACAGTTGTACCTTTCACGCTTGTCTCCTATGCAACGGAAACAATAGCAGCGTAATTCTTTCACATGAACCCTCGTCACAAGAGGCTTTTTGGTTTTTTTCTTACACAATACAAACGATTGGAAAAAATTAAAAGTCGTATTCAATCAATTGTTCAGTGTTGTCAGGTAATTGATAGGTTTCCATTGCCGGAGACCGTCTAGGTACTACTGCTTTATAGCCCTTTAGTATAGGTCTATCAAGAATAGGACTAAGGTAAGCCCCTGCCTGTCCTAAAAGGAGACTGAAAGGGTTTTGAGGGTAGGGGCCCTCACTGCCTATTAAGTGAACCCAGGGCAGACGACAAGTATGTAGTGTTCTCGTATTTTGTCTTAAGATTCTGTCTATGGTGGGGAAGGCAATAGCTTTCCCTGGGATGTATTCAGCAGTAGTACAGAGGCATCGGTGAGTTCCGTAGGAGATCCCGGGGCCTTTCCGCAATGCACTGAAGATGATAACCAAGGAGTTTTAGATGGTATAAATCCCACAGAAACCTGACTTTCCCCGAGAAGCAGTAACTTTTGAAGATTTCCCCTGCGATGAAAAAAAGGAACTACCGCCCCTAGCAGAGGAGGAAAGGAAGATAGTTGCAAAAACATTCCCATGATTCTGCCGTAAAGCGACGACGGAGAAACATCGTGGTGGTTTTAATCGGTGCAAGTCCGACATAAACTGTCTTTGCCTCCGCGAAGGTATGCAAGAGCATTTCCTCCAAAAAAAAGGTAGGTACTACCACAGCAGCTATTTCTACCGCCAAATATTCATGTTAAAACATTACTATGTCTACCGAAAGGTTGTGTATGCTAGTCAAATTACTGTGGCAACAATTTAACACGTTATATCACAAGGCGACGAGTTCAATATAGCGTTGTATATACTATGTTAACTAGCGGCATGTTATGGGTAAGCGAATCACTTTACCATCAGGTGAATGCTTTGCTAGTCATTGCCCGAACAATAACAATATCAAGTTCTTTGACCTCATTAAAATTTAATTTCGCCAGTGAAACTTCACAGACGGTTGAAAAACAGTACAACTCTTGTAAAACAAATTTAAAAAGTATTTCATAGTTTCGTTGTTTCTTTTTTAGTATTTGTTTCACTTGAGAAACTGTACAGTTCAATGTCGCGGTTACATAGTCAATATTTTTGATAGCTAAATAAATTATTTTCTCTCCCCACCCTCAATTTTTTTTTAATCGATATCATACCCTCTATATTACATCCGCTTTGTTGTGATAACGCTTACCTTTCTATGGGGTGCCCTGGCTGGTGCTCTCTGCTCCTCGTATTGTTGGGGTCTGGTGGGCACAACGACGTACTCCTGTTGCTCTTGAGGCCGCTGCTGGTAGCCTGCCAGTTCGGCGAGAGACGGAGTTGGCCTGAAGCCACTGGGTAAAGCGTTGGGGAAAGCGGCCTGCGTGTACGCACGAGGGCGGAGGTTTCTTGTTTCCTGCAACATTAAATATAAACTATGATTCAGGAACAGGATGTTAATATAACATTAACACTGGATTTACCAGACCAGTGAAATTGACTGGTCTTGCAAGTTCGACAATCGAGAAAGAAATATTTTCTTTCTATAATGATATCATGACTTTTATAGCAATATATATTAATAACAAATGTACTAGGTTTAGGTAGAAATATGTATAGTTAAACAGTTGGTAAATCTAGTGTTAAATTGATGAAATGTTTCACCATCATGTTAATGGTAATCAAGTTTTGTTAACGGAGATCCCATGACCTCTTCAAACGCCGAGAACGACCACCCTGGGGTTTTAGTGGGTAAAAATCTCCACACAACCTTGACTTCCCTCCAGAAAGCAAAGTATCTTTCGAAGATTTCCCCCTCGAAAAAGTTTAGGATGGCTTGGGTCTCGTGAGTTTGCATGGAATCTTTTTCATCCCTCACTCAATCCCTTAGTAAAAAATAAGTTTTCTTTTAATAAATATTTATTATCGAATTTTTATGTCCTCATTTTGCAATCTTGTATCTGAGTCTGCTAAGTTTAAAGCCTTAAGCTGTGTACTAGATTTCAACATTGAGATCTCGATATATAAATCTAGATATCCTCACTCATTGTATCGTATCATTGCCTAATTACATTTAACCTTCGGAGATTGGATTTAGAGCGTGGGCGAAGCTGGTTATTGCCCACGTGCTGATAGTTCATTGTTACTCGTTTAAATATATTCAAAACTACTAAACAGTAAAGCAGTAAAGTGATGAGATCAGTGCTGCTGTACTTGTTGGTTAATTATATTATTGTTAATACCGTTCGAGACTATAATAACTATTTTTTATTCATTCAAGCCGTTCACCTGATGGTAAGTGATATTGCCCATAAGATGACACTGGTTGAGATGGTATACACAGCACCACACTGTTCTAGTCGCTTTTTCGAGTAAGGTTACCCCAGTAATTTTACTGGTATAGCACCCTTTAAACCGGAACACAGTAATGTTTGCATATTACTATTATGGAGCTAGAAATAAGAGCTATGGTACCTACCTAGATGGTCTCCGGTAACGGAAACCTACCACCAGTGATATCTTCTGCATAACAGTAGTATACTACTATGTTTAAAGAGCGCTTTAAATAAAATTTCTGAGGTAACAAGATTTCATATCTCTCAGCAGAATATGCTGCTGTATAATCATCTCAACAATCTTCGCTTCGTTATATACAGTTTAATTCCTTTACTGCTGGTAGGTCTTTGTTACCATCTAGATATGTATTGCAGCTCACCATTCAAAATTAAAAACGTGATCTTCGAATTAAAGGACCGAAAAGGAAAAGTTTACTTACAACACCTTTCTGGTGGTAGGGTCTCTTTCCACTAGTGGTCGGTTTGAGTTTGCATATTACTGTTTGGCGGTAGTTAGTAGAAACCTACCACCAGTTTAACCTACATTTTAAAAATGTGCAGCGACTTCCACCTTCACTGATCAACTAAACTATAGTTTAGAGTCGGTATAGTAGTAGTAGTAAGTATAGTTTACAATGAAGGTTGAAGTGGAAGGTGTAAGTTGTAATATATAACAACATTAAGATAAGGTCAATGATTACCAGTTACAAAATTTATATTAAATGAAGTTGTTAAATAAATTAAATGCTATATTACTACAGTAATTAACCTCCAAAAAAGGGTTAACGCAACACCTGTGCCGAGCCTAAATCGATTACATCTGCTTACGTATGAAGAGTTAATCGAAAGTTAATATCTATTAACGTGATTTAACTCACGCGTGTTGTAACTGTTTGTGTTTATCAGTGGGTAGGATGGACTGGTCACGTGGCTAATCGAGGAGTTAAAGTGGTTGGAGTGGCAACCCCGGAAACTGCAGCACTGTTAGACCCACTCGGTGGAAAGACGGGAAAAGAATCACTTGAAATCGACCCCTTGTCTATATTATAAGAGAGCTACATTTGTGGGACCCTCATACATCAAGCCACAGGACCCAAGCCAACCTCCCCTACTCGTGGTGCACTCTGCCAATCACCATCGAAGGCACTGTCTCTCCACCAACCAGCACTGAGCCAGCATGGTGGGAGACAGCCCAAATTCCCCACTATGGGAAGAGGCCTATGTCCAGCAGTAGACATCTATCAGCCGATGAAATTAAGAATTATATAAATCATATTGGTCCATTATATAATTTCTTTTAATATCTTTCCCCTATGTAGTATGTAGTGCGTTTGGATTGATTTGTTTTGTTTTTCTCTTTATTTCCTTTTTTACTTTTTCCTTCTTCACGCTTTCGTTCTTCATGATATCTTTCGCTCTTTTCTTTATTTTTATTGTAACCTCTTCCATGCATCGCCTCTTAGACCAAAATAGCTTTATACTTGTCCTGTTTCATGTTACATTCATCTACATATAATTTTTCCCCTTTTGTTCATATTTAAACATCTTCCTTTTCTCGTACATTATTATGACATGATATTTATTCTTTTAATTTTCCCTGTTTTACATTTTCTTTTTCGTCTTTAGCGTCATTTTCTTATTTAGCATCGACTTTGGATAACATGTTTATCTATCGGCTGATAAAAAAACTTCCCATGACACAAACACGAAGGAATCTACATGTTCCAATAACAACCTAATCTTCATTAATCGAATCAAAACTTTTTGCCGACTCCTGGTATTATTAGATAGTGTCTTTTAAATCTAGATAATAATAATTCTAGTTTCCTAGATCGTCTCCAGTAATACCGTTCTGTTAGTAATAAAAAATATTTACATATACTTTCACGGAGATAATGTGAAAGGAAGGAAAGTTGATTATACAATGTTATGATCTCTTAGCTCTAATAATGAGCTGTTTTAAAAAAGTTTGATTTTTTTAATGAATATATAGTAAGAAATGTTATATTTCCACGTGGCGGTCGACGGCCGATGGTGGCCGGACGGTGGCCGGACGGTAGCCAGTGAAAGTGGAAAGGCGATACATTTCTTTTGTTGCACCGGTTTTTGCTGCAGTTTGCCGCCGCCTCACGAAACACCACGTACTTGACATTATATAGAAAGTGACATTATTGAAATCTCCGTTTCGTTTTTGCACTACTTTACTCCTTTTTTTTTATTTGACGAGACGAGTAAGGCGTTCACTTGATAGCAAGTGATACATTTTTTCGAACACGGGGCTTGCTCTTCACGTATGGAACGTATGGTGTCTCGTTGCCCCAGTAATTTCACTTGCATCATCATCAGCCTATAGCCGTCCACTGTTGGACATAAGCCTCCCCAATAATGGAGGAATTTGAGCCATATACCATCACGCTGGCCCAATGCGAGTTGGTGGGGAGCTAGAGCCACGTTTTTAATTAGCAGAATGAACAGGTAATGTTGACTACACTCGCCATGAGAAATAAGACGTGAAGTTTCATTATCCCAGAAATTTCACTTGCTACAGCACCCCTCAAACTACAACACAGTAATGTTTGCATTGCTATTTGGCGGTA
Source organism: Pachliopta kotzebuea (assembly GCA_018246255.1). Classification (NCBI taxonomy): domain Eukaryota; kingdom Metazoa; phylum Arthropoda; class Insecta; order Lepidoptera; family Papilionidae; genus Pachliopta; species Pachliopta kotzebuea. The sequence continues at coordinate 1,559 of DWLS01007845.1, read as the reverse complement.
GGTATAGAAGCTGCGGTGGTACATACCTAGACGGTCTGTGGTAACAGAGACCTGCCACCAGTATGTATATATATAGCAGAGTGAACATGTTATGTTGGTTCCGTAAGCTGTTGTACTTGACAGTCCATTTTTTCACTAGCATACAGCACCCTTCAAACAGGAACACAGTAATATTCGTATAATACTACAAGTCGGCCGCAATAGGAACTGCTAACATACCCCACCTCTGGGACTAAATTATGGAGTCCCTAACACCTACATATATACTGACATCGTCCTCAGAGAGAGGCCTGATCTACGTCAACCTTTTATCTGACCTTTGTATGACGTCACCAATTTAAATCATAGCGACTGCACACTTTCCCTAAATAAATATACATTTGTATATATTTACATTCTAACTTTGCACAACGGTAATGGTTACTTAAAACGATACCTTGTATGTACACTTGCAAATCTGTTTACTAACCTGACAAACCTCGTTAAAACTTGTTATATAACGGTGTTAACAAATTGGTAACGTAGAACTTAAGTATAACGTAACTTAATTCATCATCATCATCATCCGTTTTTCTTTTCTTTGCTGCTCTTTCCCTTGGTCTTTGTGGACAAGGGTTTCACAATTTTCCTTTTTATCTCTGTATTTTCTTTTATAATTTTGACCTTAATTCATGTAGGATGGTAATCCTTCAATCTTCCTTCCTTTCCTTTCCACTTCTTCTTATATTTTACTTTACATCCCTTCTGATCATTCTTGCATCGTTCATCACCCGAAAAACGCCCACTGTTGGACATAGGCCTCGCCCAAAGATCCTCACTCCGATCGGTCCTGCGCTGTCTGCATCTAATGGATACCCGCGACCTTCACCAACTTACTTAACATATTTAATCAGGTTAAAACCGTAAATTAACATTAGTTTAAGTATTATGTGCGGTGTATTATCTTCCTTTTCTCGTATATTATTATGATATGTTATTCATTTTTTTAATTTTCCCTGCTTTACATTTTCTTTTTCTCCTTTAGCGTCATTTTCTTAATTAGCATTTCGACTTTAGACTTTTTTTTATTTTTCCCTGTAACTTCCTCAACGATTTTCTTACTACTTTTGATAAATATGCGACGACTTTCGTCTTCACTCACGACCTACATATTATATTGGGCTAAGTAACGTTCCTTGGGAGAAGCCTATGTTCAACAGTAGACTATAGCAGGCTGATGTTAATTGGTCTTTACCAGAAGTCGGTAACCCGCGGCTCACGAGCCACATGCGGCTCTTTGGATGTGAACCTGAGGCTCTTTGGGTCAACGCACAAATATAATTTTATTAAAAAAAAACATTCTGTATAGATTTACGCTTTTTTCACCATTTTTTTCCTACGAAAAAACACTACTTATATATTATACAAATAAAATCATTTTAATGAATAAATAGAAACATTTTTTTTAATATTTGGATGAACAGAAAAAAATTGCAGCTCTTAAAAATAATGAAATTTTGAAAATTGTGATTTTTGACTCTTCCAGGTAAACGTTTTCCGACCCCTGGTCTATGCTGAGC
>DWLS01007844.1:0-10377 GCA_018246255.1 Pachliopta kotzebuea | reverse complement strand
GCTTAACCCTCCTATATATTATTTCTTCTTCACTTAAACCCTCCTCTGTCATTCGGTTACAACAATCTGTTACAATTTCCTCTATTTGTACAGTTTCCGACTTTTCCCTTCTAGTTTTTACATTATTTTCTTAATTCTATTTTTACAATTTATGCTCTACCATTTATACTTTTGTTTGTTTGCATTTTCACTGTTTTACAATTTCACTTATTGCCTAAATTTCCTTTTTATTTATTGTTACTTAACTCACTATGTCTATTCTTATACTGTTTTTTACTTTATGTGTCTATGGTATTTCATACTTTCCTTCTTTTTACCTTCTTTTAATTTTTGCTCATCCTTTGTTCCTTCTCCTCGCTCCCTAATAACCGCTCTACAGTGTTTGAAGAATACGCTGCGACTTCCATTCACATTCATCAGGGAGGTGTTGCTACCTGTGGTTATCTCCTTTCTGATCTTGATTGAGATAAGTCGAGGCGCTGCCAGAAAAGCTGTCAACAGAGTTTATATAAAATAAAAGCCACTGATCCTAATACGTAACCGACCCCGTGCCACGGTAGATAACCACTCGCTTTGTGTTTGAAGGCCACATGTAGAGTTTATGGATTATTTAGATTGAAATCATCCGTATATTGCATCTGTGACATTAACATCATTGCTATGTTCTAACTATGAGAGTAGAACATTACCAGGCGAGCACTCTTCACCATTTTCAGTCTCATTTCCACTTAACACCTAAAGAAATTGGGATATAGTATGAACAGAAAGTGAATAAATAAAAAATTTAATTTTAAAATATTAAATCCCAATCTCAAAATGTTCTCTTAGACTTTGACTTTGACTTTTATCTACTGGTCGTGTAAAAAAACACAAATCATAAGAAAGACTTACTTATGAGCGGTAGAAGAATAAAGGACAAGAACAACTAAAGAAAAAGGAAGGTTAAGATATTAATTTCTGTTATGTGGACTTCTAGAATGGTTAATAAATGAAAATCACTAAGCAGTTCCAACTTAGATCGGACAATTGTATTAAAGCTTACACAGAGCGAACGTATTGGACAGTGTTGTAAAACTGCAGCCTGGTACCGGGCCTGCAGCGGCACCGCTCACAACCACTAGCCGCTCGCCGCAATACCTTTGAATTGTGATGACTAACCGCGCACCAATGCTTGTTTAACACAAAATGACGGGCACACGCGGACAGAGAACTAGTAAAGACCTTGGCAAACCACACGGCATCGGCAAACTTACTATTTACTAATATTAATCGCAAAAAGAGGTCCCAAACAACAACTCTCGGGACCCAAGCCAGCCTCACTTGCTCGTGGTGCTACATCGGGTTAGCGTGGTGGTAGACGGCCTCAATCTTCCTAATACTGAAGAAGACATTGCACTTGCACAATCCAGTTTTGCACTTCTGCAGATGATGATCATAATGGCAGATTCGCTGATTTTTGGGAGAGCTAACAGCAGAGACAGTCACAGTTCTGATTCTTGATTCAGTGCACGCTAGCCTGTCTCTGTATATAATTCCTGTAGAGGAAGGCCCGCCTATGAGAATGGTCTTTAATCACGATTCATAGCTAACAAAAAAAAATTACACTGTTACAAATATTTTGCCCATGACCTGTTTTTATTTCCTCCCTTTTTTCCCTTTGAAATGTTTCTTATTTTTCCAGTTCTATGTACTGTATAAATTAAATTATCAAGGAATATGTCATATTGCTAGCTTCCTTATTTCTTTATAAAATGTCCAAGATGTATACATGATAAATATTAAATAAGCAACTACTCTTAATATTCTCACTACTGGGACACAAAAGACAGGTCAACGACCTTTATTTTTTTTATATTCGACGAGACGTGCAAGGCGTTCACCAGATGATAAAGATATGCTTGCCCGTTACATAGCGCTGATAAATATAGTAAATCGTTGCTGCGAAACATCAGGGATTGGACGGGAATTGTGAGTGCCGCAGAACTGTTTCGCCTCCCAAGAGACGGGGTAAAATATGGTGACACGACCGCCAACCTCCGCCAGTCGGAGAGGTACGTTCAGAAGAAGAAAATAGTAAACACAGCACCATATTGCGCTTGTTGCCAGAGACGGATTCTGGTAACGGAGATCTACCACCAATAAGGTTATTTGTTTACGGATGTCTAATGTCTACGGTAGTAATTATGATTGGATCAAGTTGGTTTCCTCACAATAGTCTCCTTCACCGGTAGTTCGAGCTTTTTCAACTAAACAATAAAACAGTTTTTTCCTAAATTAGCTTACACAGACAACTCAAATTGGACGACCTTAACAAATTCTTGTTTTTATATAATTAGTAATATTTTAACTATTTGCGCAACCATTGAAATAATAAAAAATTAGGAAGCAATCATGACGGCTCTGCCTTTTCCCTGGTGAGTTTAATGAAACAAAATTTAGTACGGAAATCATTATCACTAAAACAAAAAGCTTAGCATATTTTTTTAAAAAACCGGTACAAACTGGTTAATAAACTGGATATTATTAGTTTATAAAGAAATTAATTGGTCTGGACGGTGAATACCTTAACTGACGGCAGGTTGCGAGGTGTGTTCTTCTTTTATATATGATCTTTTGTATTTTCGTACGGTCTTACTGATAGTAAATATTTGTTATCGGATAACGGCTAGGTAGTTACCAACGTAGCTTCTATTTCTACCAACAAATAGTATCGTGCAAACATTACTATGTTCAAGGGTGCTGTATGATAGTGAAATTACTGGGGTAACGAGACTACACATCTTACATCTCAAGGCGACGAGCGCAATATGGTGCTGTGTATACCATCTTAACCAGCGCCGTGTTATGGGCAATAGTATCACTTACCCGGTTACCTTGCTCGTCTCCTTGAATTGTCGAATAAAAAAATTAACACTCACAAAATAAAAAAGGATAATTTTTTTAAAGGGTCTTTTTACCTACAATTAAAATTTTTGATGAAATTTATCGTCAATGACAGAATTGAATGACACATTACGTCTCAAAGCGACGAGCGCAATGTATACCATTTCTAAAAACGCCATGTTATTAACAAGCGTATCACTTACCAACAGTTGAACACTTTGCTCGTCTCCTTGGCTTATCGAATAAAAAAACAATCCGGGACCTGCAAACGAACCTTCACGCCCGCACAACCTATTGTATAACATTTTGTCTAATAATATAATTGATATGGTAAACATATTCAATGTTTTTAAATTATATGCGACATTATGTTCGCTTTGGATATCAGAGGTCGTTGGCGGGTGTAAATATTTTTTTTCATAGAGGTGACGTTTAATTTCGGTATTCGGCGTTAACATAACAGGTGTGCTCGTGCACAGGCGCTATTTTACATATTAAAAAAAACAATGTGTAGGGCTAACTATCGCTGAAACCTTTGTGGTTAATCTGCTGACGCGGACGAGCTGGCTTGAGCACCTTCAGCCCCGTCCTCACCAGACGCCTAACGTCGGAGTTCATCTGTCTGTTATTTGGATTACATAACGAGTGGTATGTTGGAGGTGCGCCTTGACTTTCCACACTGTCATTGATTGGAGGCAGTGGCTGGTTGTACGGACGTGATTTGGGACGCTGCGCCGTGGACCTTGACTTTAACCCTCAAAGCGCCCAGCGTACGTTAACACCGGCACCTGTTAATGAACCGGTTCATATCGCTTTGAACCTCACACCCAAAACGAGAGTGTTTTCTGTATAACCCGTGTAACGTACTTTCTGAGTTTCTAGGAGGTAATGGGATGTTTTACTTTACACCATAGATACGTAAACATTATAGACAATTAACTTATTAATAATAATAACTTACAATTACCTTTTATTTATAAACAATTACAATCGGCAACAACTAATCCCATTACATATCTAACCACAATGTGTTAGTGGTGATGGTAGTATATAAATATCTCTACCAACTATGTGTGTTACCTGCTCTCGAACCTTCATTACTCGACTTAATTATGTTAGAGCGTGAAGGTCAAGAAAGTTCTTTTTATTGTTTTTCCTAAGAAAAAACAAAGGAGTATATCGACTATATACGAGATTTTCAAAACTTGTCCCATTAAAAGTTTAATATAATTACAAAATAACCAGTTCACCTTTGTCGAACTAGTTTTTATCATTTCACAATGATATTTTGGATTATTGCTTTTGACCTCGGTACGATGCTAACGGTGTACTCGGTACATATACATAGATAAATATATTACCCCAAAGTAGTTTTATTCGGTTATAAAAACTTAAAAAAAACAGTTAATATACCGGTAACAGTGTGGCCGAAACTAAACAAATATCATTTCACTTGGCGACAGAATAAATCAATGATTTTTCCTCAAACACATTATATTACAAAAACAACATTTTAAAATTCAACATTATTACTACGAATGAATTGTTTTAACTATATAACAATGTTTTCTAATAAATATATAATAAATACAAAGTTTCAATACCTTATTAAGATTTGTTTTAAACATTTAACCGTGTTGTTTAAAGCGATACATTCATTTTGGTTTAAACATAACCTTAACCTGCGGAGTAATCGCATATCCAATATAAATTACGCATAATTAAGTGTAAACTAAATTTTTGTGATTTCACTATATTATTGTACATTACAATACTCTTATCGTTCTTGTCGATTCGTTATTTGTTAGTTTATATTTACCTAACTAACTGTAGTAACTAGAGTCTATGATACGAGCAAGGCGATTACCTGGTTATTAGTGAAACGCTTGCCCATAACAACGCGGCGATATTACTATATTGCGCAGTAATATCACTAGCATACAGCATCCTCCAAATTATAACAATACTACTGTTTGTTTGCCAACTGCAATAGTAGCTGAGGTGGTACTTACCTACACGGCCTGCTGTAACAGATCCTCACCAGCTTTCCTAGTCCAGTGCTGAATGTAGTGTATAAATATCATCATATATATCCCGATCAAGGTTTTTCTTAGATGAGATGATGAGAGAAATGAGGTGAATCCTTATGTTTCAAAGTAACCTAAAAATGTAGACAATTAACAAAATCAATTAATGATTTTCTATTTTGATGTGGCAGGTAGGGAATGAGAGTTAATTTTTATTCTGTATCCTTAGTCGAACATTGTGAATAATAAATGCTGTACCAATAACAGTATGAAGGGCTGACGAGGGTCACCTCACCTCCAGCTTCCATTGTTACTCCAGTATATGGAAATTACGTAGTCATCGTCAACAAAGAGTGAACATACATCATCAATGTACTTAATTTAGAACAGCCTTGATTTTATGGATCTTTCAATATAACTAATGAGGAACTCTAAATCAAGAGAGGAAGCCACTTAAAATATTATCTTTTTTTTTTAAATAAGAGATTCTGTTGCCTGATCTGTTGAAAAGATGAAGTCTTTAATAAGGCCTCGCTGGATATGTTACAGTGATCCGAATCATCAAGTGAGTTACGTTTAATAAATTTCTTATATTAATCACTTACTACAACATTTAGTTATTAATTTTACTATATTCATTAATATTATAATTACTAATTCTCAATTCAAGAGTTTTGAACACCTGGAGGATAGTACTACTCGCAAATTTATTAGTAATAATAGGATAGTAATAAGGATAGTTATTACTATTGACTTACTATCAGTTTTATGTAGAGGATAATGAAAATTTGTGTTTTATTTAATTTTTTTTTTACAATTACCAAGTATGGCGTATGGCGTGAGTCTTAGATATCAATTATAAGGTATTGTATAAGCCTCACCATTCAGCGATGGTAATGCCATTAGTTTGCTAGGTACTCTGCCAGTTGGAGATAATCAAGGGAATTTTTTCTATCTTTAGTGGTTTTACAGTTTTTTTTTGTTTAATTTGGTCATATTGGTTTTTTGTGTAAAATTTTAGCCGTTGACAAGTTCTGTTTTAAATTGGTGATCAGTTAATATTTTCGTGAAAATCATTGTATGTACAATCCATGAAATATTTGTTAACATAATAATAAATAAATTATAATTATTTCTCCTCCCACACAGAATACAGTTCTATAGTAAAATGTACATTTGGTGTATTCATACATTCTATGTGAGAGACTGGTGTGTACACTAGGAAAGACCTGTATGACAGATTACCAGTCTCTCCTCAAACCAGTCTAGGTGGAGCTGATATTTTTCAAATATTACCGGGCTATACATAGTCACAAACTCTATGGAAACAATGAAGAATTATATAAACTACAAACTACACGTATATATATAGAAATTTATAATATAAATTACTTCTTGTATTGTTAAGTAGTTCAGGTATTGTTATATTTAATTTGTCGTGTTTAGAACTGCACAAAACTTACATAAAACCTATTTCTTATAATCTATTGTTATAAATACTAGAGCACATCGTTAACAGCTTTGCATGTGGTCACCATGTGCAATTATAATGTCCGCAATTATTTTAAAGTGTTGCATGGAATCTATTAAACTTAGATACAATCTATAAAAAAATTTACTTATGACTATTTATATAAGAAAGGAATTTACAACGATTAAAACATAAGATAGTTTCTCCGTAATAAAAGTTTTATTGTTACATCTAGAGATACATAAGTAAAATAAAATGGTAAATCTTAATTACTTACCTGTAATAAGAGAAACAACATTTAATGTAAATAATCCTAAAGTCGATTCGCTAATAATAAATTGTTGACTTTGTAGCCAGACAAGACAATTTATGTGAAATTGATGGTTGATGTCAACGATATTCATCTACCATAGGTTATAAAAAATAAATTAGTTACTGTGAACACTGAATACTAAAATTAAAAGAAAATTAAAGGAAATTGTATTTTCCTTTACATATATATAAAGATTATCATCATATAATTAATATATAAACAAATCATAAAACAACCGAAATTCCTATTCTCACCGCAAAATATTAATGTGTAAACATTATTGGGCTCCGGTTTGAAAGGTGCTGTAAGCTCGACAAATTGCTGGGGTAACGAGACTCAACACCTTACCATCAGGTGAACGCATTGCTCGTCCGGTCTAATAAAGAACTTATATTAAATTGTGTTAATGGTGAATAGTTTAATAACGGTCAGTTCGTAACCTGTCCTAATTTGGAACTGTCGGAGGGTTCTTCTTTTTTGTAATTCCTCTCATCATCAGCCGACTGATGTCCACTACTGAACATAGGCCTGCCCCGATGATGGCGGATTTGGGCCATCTCCTACCACGCTGGCCGAATGCGGGTTGGTGGGGAGCCAGAGCCTCGTTTTTTAATTAGCAGGTGGGCTGACTTGGATCCTGTGAGGTGATTTGTGAAAACCCTTACACAGCCTTCCCAAAATTATATAATAGCATTCTTTTTTGTTTTCGGGTATGTAGGAAGGCCCCTCACAACAACTAACAGGACCCAATTCAACCTCACCTACTCGTGGTACATTCAGCTGATATACAAAAGGAGCTGGTTCTTTACCAACTTACACTGGGCTAGCGTGGTGGGAAATGGTCCAAATCCTCTTTATGAATTCCTACTTCTTAGATCTGGTGTAGCTTACATGAAACCACTGAATGCAAACAGCACAGAACTTAGGAGGAGGGTTATATCCAGCAGTAGACGTTGATCAGCTGATGATGATTGATTGATCGATTGACCCTTTTTTTATTTAAAACCATATTTAGATTCCTTAGAAACATTTTGAAAGTTCATAATTAATTTCAAAGATCAAGATGTTGCAAACAAGTCCTGTCTTAATAAAAAAAAATATCTTACTATACTTAAAGCCATGTTAAATTTCTTGCTTATATTTATTTTCATACGGTTAAAATGTAACATACAGTTAAAACATAGCCGATGCTTAGATGCTATTAAGACGACCATTAGTGTTATATTCGCTGCCGGATGTAGTTGTGATGGATGACATCTGCATGTACAGGATAATGGGTGTGCAAAGATGCCAGGTGTCACGCTCCTTTGATTAAAATGATTAAAGTTATTTTTTTTTAATCAGTCATCAGGTCGCGGACATTATTGTTCCCCTGCGTTCACTTAAGTTTATTGGTACTAGCTTTACGCTTGGCAGATTGGTCATTACACCATACGAACAACGATTTCTCATATAGCTTGAGTATACTAATCCCAGTCTTTGACTAAATTAGTCTCACAGTAAGTGAGTGTCCCATGCCACTCTAAGATACGCCTACTCCAATGGTGCTCACCATCTGCTACAGAAGCGATTATCCCCTCGTAACTTCTGATTGCAAATACAGAAGGCTATGTATGATCTTGGTCACCTGGTCAATTGCTGCCTTTAGAATTTGATCCACGATACGAAACACTGATCACAGCTCTTTTCTTCGCTCTCCGAGTGACTTTTAGCTCGTGAAATCATAACATCATCAGTGTGTACATTTCAGTACCGTAAGTGAGCACAGGTAACATGCACTGAATGATAAGGTAAAAGTTAGTGATATATAAGAGCGACGAACTTTAAATGAGAGGAGATGCAAAACTGAAAAAATAGATAATTGTAAAAACAAGAGTGAAAAAATTGAAGGCACGAAAGTGAGAAAAGTAGGGAAAAGAAATGAAAGTTTAGAAAAAGAAGGTAAACAGACCCTTACCCACAACATGAAGAGGAAAGATTGTAAAAACAATATAAAAAACATACATTGAATGAAGACTCGCGACAACATGACTCGACGAATAAAGCCTAACCCAATCAAAAATTGCTCTTAACTTCCTTCTCGATGTTATTTTTTCCTGACTTTGCCTGAAGCCTAAAATCATGAACAACTTCGATAATCTCTCCATCGAGGATAATAGGTTCTGTTATGTCGTGGCTTTTAAGCATGACTTCGATCTTAATATCATACTAATGCCAATAGGTCAGGAAGACTCGCTCAGGCTACGATAGCATCTACTGTAAGTCATGGGGCGATTCTGTCATGTTTACGACGTCATCCAAAACTGGTGGTGTGAGAGATACTCGCCGTATCCGTTCCTGTTTATCGTCTTAAACACATCTTCTAATACATTTGTAAAAAGTTTTGGGGCAAGAACATTTCCTTGTTCAACACCTCTATGCAACTGGAGAGGTTTTTTCGATCGTCCTTTAGTTGAACGGACATCGTATTCGCGCTGTATAGGTCTTTCAGCACATCGATGTATCGCAAATGAATTTAGCATCAAAAAAAGGAGTAACGAAAAAAAAATGTAAGTGTATTGCGACATGATATTACACACTTTACTCATCATTTTCTGCACCTAGTTTAAGCTGCAGCGCCGATAATATGTGTTGCCTTGAACAAAAGAGCAAAGAGTCGGATGGAATAAATCAATAACAGGATGATGGTGATAGGAGACATAAGTAGATAAATGAAGCAAAATTGTTCAGTATTTTGAGGGGGGAAAGATATTAAATGGCATACTTTACCACGTATTATAAGATTGCAGTCTCTTAGATGAACTGGTAAGTACGCTGCAGCAGACAAATCATGATGAAAACGGATTGGGCATTTCTATTTTCAGAGGATGACTGCAATTGGATGTTATGACCTAGTTTCTGTTACCTAATAACACTGATAGCCTTAAACAAGATGCGATCTGGATGTAACTGTATAAATACCACCGTATCATATACGTTCATATTGATTAACATCAGCTCTGTATAATTTAGAAGCACGATATTACCACTTCGTGACCGGAAGTCGGTGGTCCTTGCGGAGACCACGATTTGATATTTATAAGACTTATACTTACTATAGTAGTTCATGTATGATGTAATTTATTACGACATTTATTAGGATAATATTCTCAAATGTTTAATAAAAAAAGAGGTTTACTGCTTGACTTATGCTTTCTAAGGAATATCATTACGCGGCCTTGTTCCTGTTACATCTCTCTAAAGTTCACCTGGCCTGTTTCACCCAAAAGTACAATCAAAGCAGTCTACATACACATTAAAATATCCATCCATTCCATCATCATGACTTGGGTATCTTCTATTTAAGTCGAGATTTTATAGATTTTCTTTAGGTACAATAGAAATAAAGATTGTTATAACCATTCAACTATACTACTTACTGTATATTGTGTTAATATACGACTAGTATGTGTCTATATACGAAAAGCAATCCGGTCGGTTTAAGTGCGTTTCCAGATTGTCGTACACATTTATCATTCGGAACTGAAAATGTGGCGTGTCAAGATTACAGGGGACCGCCGTCTCAGACCTTTAGAGCTTAAGGACTTTCCCAGATCGACTTTCCTCCATAAATTAGTGTGAGAATATAAGTTAATATATCAGACATTTAAAGTTTATAACTAGGCGTATGTAGCACTTTCTTT
>DWLS01007843.1:0-10377 GCA_018246255.1 Pachliopta kotzebuea | reverse complement strand
GGTTAATGCGCTTTACCATCATCTACCACATCTTCACTTAACACCAGGTGGGATCGTGGTCAAGCATTAACCTATACTTACGTAAAAAAAAAAATTAACAGACACTGAAGTTGGTGACGTAAAATATTTTTCCTGCGTTTTGTTCTTTCTTGCGTATTGCCATAAGGAATAAACAGAATCTAGCGTTGTTACTAAATTCTTCAGCAAATGCTAATACATGTACAAAATTATTACTTATATTTGGAGAGATTTACGATTACAAAAATTGAATATTGCAGTACTATAAGCATTTTAAGAAAATCTAAACCAGCTATGTGCAAAAAAAATGTGTCTGAACTACCGTTATGAGTTGCTAGCTGACACCGCTGTTCTTAATTCCCCGCATATTTTATTAATTAAAATAAAGTAATGGCCCAGTTCGTTAGGAGGTTGTATGCGCCGTACGCTACGTCAAGAAACGGCTCAGAATCGACCCTCCTTGAACTTAAATTTCAGCAAGAAAACCGAATATTTCAAGAACAACATGTTTAGTAGACATCTGATATTCATCGACTTGCTCTTGATCACATAAATGACTTTGATTCTTTCCTGGTGGGTGGGGAGCTCCAGAAATCTTTATAGAATTATTTTTAAAACCCCCTAAATTGTTTTAAACATAACAATTAAGGGGTGGAACTACTTGCCGGAGTCGGTGATTGTGTTCCAATACGACGTAAGCTTCTTCAACAAAAGAGTGAATACAAGGTTTACAACTTAACACCACGTGGGATCGTAGTGAAGCATTAACCTTTATGTATTGTTTAAAAAAAGACGCTGTCTTTACTCTGTAATTGCAATATGTAAATTTCTACTCGCTCATTGATGGCATGTTAGTTATTAGCTCCTCCTCACACGTTTCCCGCGCATCGCACTTTATGCACGCCGCGGAAATAATAGCGACGATAAAAGTTAGCAGTAATACAGATCAAAACTATAATTTTACAACTCAATTTTGATTGACGTTTGCTCGAGATTTTGCGCTATCGCGAGAACAGTCTAGTTAATGCTGTGGTCAGAACATAATACTTCGAATACAAAAACATTTAATTGTAAACAAGTAATACCGAAACATTCTTCATCTAATTATTAAAAAACGCGTTATATAAATATTGTGAATGAAATAAAATTGTGAAAATATCAACAGTTATTTATTGCCGAAAATATATTCTGTAATTGGTAAGTTTATAATTTTAAATAAATTATACAATAAAAAATTTAGAATGATATAAATTATAAAAATACATTTAAAAAATTTAATATTGTCATATAAATTATGTTACTAATTTCAACGATGGATAAAACTTAATCAATCAAAGTTAATAATAATAATTGTATTTGGTTTACTTATACGTAAAACTAAATTATTAGTATTGATCTTTCACGCCAAAGAAAATTTTAATTATTTAAACGAATTAAAAATTTATTTAGAATCCTCTAACCTAGAAACAAATAGTTTATACTTACTTTTATTCGAGGTAAGTGTTTACTATAAGAGGTACTCATATTACACGCGCATTTTGGATAAAGTTTATCGATGCATACTGTGTATTTCCTAGCATGAAAAATAATATAAAAATATACCTTTTGCAAAAAAGTTATTTGGCGTTCTAGGTATGTAGATTAATTTATACACACGAATAGAGTCAAATTTATCATTATTTATATAGATTTAATTGGTATATATTTCATGAATTATTATCCAGGGAATTATTTCTTCCACACGAGGTATATTTTTAAAAGGACCAAAGTTTTTTCTTTATTTAATTAAGAAACTTTTTAAATTTACTGGAACTTTAATATTTTTGATGGACCAAATAAATATAGTAAATAAAGAAAAAGCTATACGAAAAGAAGGATTCGTGATATAAGGCTGGGAAACGGGATGTGATTGAAATTTCCATTCAACAGCTATTACAAACCTCAATAGCTATTAAAATCTCTTTATTTTTTTAATATGTTTTTGAGCCTAAAACTCTGGTTAATAAATTTATATTTACCACATCAAGATGAGAATCTATTTTCATTTCACGAAGGTTAATATTTTGTGGAAAAAACATATTTATTATTTAATGATAATATTGTAATTGAAAATGTACATTACTGTTCAGTTCAAGTCTGTATGCCTCTAGTCTGCGTTTGGATCTGGTCAGCCTGTATAAGGCATTCAAATATAAATTTAATGCAGTATCGTTTGCATGTTAGTATCATATTCGCATATATTACATAAACAATTTTTAACTCTACGGTAGCATTTAACGATGTGTACAGAAATACTGTGAATGCAAAATTATCTGAAAGTTGTATAGTGAATTTGATAATCAAAGGTTTTACAATCCTTTATTGTTTTTCTTTGACTTCTTAGATTACTAAGAGTACACTAACTGAGTTAGTGTAATCTCTTAACTATGAACAGTTTTAAAATCTAACATCACCTATGTTAGGTTCAGTTTGTTGCAGGTAATGGTTTGTTCAATTTTGTTTTGTAAATAGTAATAAAAGGGTAAAAGGCAGTGGAAGTGGTGTGATAAACACGGCGTGGTTGTAAATATTTGCTATTTGGTGTCTCCGCTTCAACAAAAACTTATTTATACTACCAATTACTATAAAAGTTAAAGTGTGGTATCGGAAGTCAACGAGAATTAGGAAAGCACCTTTTGGCATTTCCCTAACAGGCCTATAAAGATAATAGAAAACGGTAAACATTCAAAAAGTCGTAAATTGTTTTGGAAAACCCTATAACCTCTCCACTAAGTGCTGGTCGATCACGGATTTCAAGTTAGAAAGTTGACGATTCGTGATGATACCGCTTCTGTATTGAATATTAAAATGATACCGGTCCCTCAATAGCAATCTGGTGTTTTTTTTATATAAAAAATAACAGAAAATATTTACGTATGAAAAATACGTGTATCAGTGAAACTTCTAATAAATCAACGTTGATTATAACACCTTATATGACTGGAAATATGTTGATCTGAGGTAATAGTACATTTATAATGTATTCCTGTTTTTATATAAGTTTTTTATAGCTAGCAAAGATTGCGAGGTACGAGATAATGTAATATGAATATTGTTTCGTTTTTAAATGGCGAAATTATTCATTCAACACTCACATAACTCGCAAAATTTTTAAGAAATACCTAGTAACTTGAAAAGATAAAACTTTTACGTTTCATATACATATGTATGTAAGTGTATACATTTCACACATTAAGTAACGCTGGCATTACAACTGTGTATGTAAATTTTTAAGTTTGATTGATGATGACGTTATGTTATTCTAATAATTTGAATTATGTAATATTGGTTTGTATTTTCTGTCATAATATTTTAATGGACACAAAATACGAAAGTATGAGAAATTTTGTATAACGTGATGACTATAAGAGCAACATTTCAGATTGTATAATAATAACTGTGATAACAAATAAAAGTATTTGTCTTGTTTAATATTAATAAAAAAATTAAAACCCTGTTGTAATTAAAAATGTTAAATTATAGGAGGATTAGGCATGAGTTAATTTATCTTTTTAAGACAAACCAAATATTATATATATGAGACTTATAAAAAATATTAGTACATTAAGAAATTTTAATCTAAACATATTAGTGTCTCTTAAAAGAAGAAGAACACGAAATTCCTGTAATAAAATTAAGTGCTTCCACCTCAATATTATTATAGACAACTTAATACATATTAAACAGTCATTGTGATCACATACCTCTTAATTTACTTCTCAAAATTTCAGCACTATCCTTTTAATTAAAGGTCGTAAAAATTAATACATTGAAATCGTTTACGTTAGATAACAGTTCTCGAAATTTAGACCTAAATCAGATCACCTAGGTGATTTATTTAGTGCTTTATTATTTTACTTCTGCGTTTATGATTTCTTAATAATCTTACTTGTTTTTAAGAAGAATGACCTAGTAATATCATCAAACCACTTAAGTTTGTAAGGAATTACTAATAAAAATTTCGCTTTTGAAGTTTGCGCCTTCTTGAGTTTTATAATACATCAAGTGGTTTTATCTTTACGGTTTATAAAATTTTAATTTGCTTTTTAATGTTTTTATAGGTGAAATCTACTTAAGTAATGAAAACATGCTGCTATATTTAGCGATGGGTAAGGTATTAAGACATGTAACATTCACTATTAACGGGATTGAGAATAATTTTTTATGTACTATTGAGTTAACATTTTACTTTAATTGCCATTATGGTGACAGTTAGGTCGTAGGTGGGGAAGTGTACTGACAGAGAATAATTAGACACTCAAATGTAAACAATAAGAAAACAGTAGAGCTGTTGTGTGTAGTAGAATTTACAATATAAGCGTTGTGTATAAATAAGCGGGATAAAAAAAGCCTTATCACCATCCAAACTATCACATATCGGTCTAAAATCGAGCCTGCGACTCCTGCGTCAGAGGTTCAAAAATTATTCTTAGAAGCAAGACAAGGCGATGTAAAACGTATTCCCGTTCCTTAAATCATAAGATAACCGAATCAATGATTTGATATTAATAAATGAAATTTTTTAAAAGTAGGATATCATGAACTAGGTTATTCTTTATAAAGTTCCTCTTTTATGAAAAGATCGAATAGATCAACTTTTCTAATATCGCACATAAACTAGACTATCTAAATAATAATAAAAATATCAGAACCTCGCTATCAGCTATCGTAGGGCAGTAATCTTGGATAAATTGTGGTGCTCCAAGTTGCGGTGTAAGCGACATTGGGCAAATAACTATAATGGACTTGGTCCGTACGAAGGCGAGATCCGACGTTCCGGAAAGTTATCAGAGCGTCCCGCGGCGCCTAATGACGGCGGGCGACGTGATCGAGCACCGGGGACATCAGATACCTCGTACATAATACTTTCTACTGTCATCATAAAGCAAACAAAATTCTATTTACTATAATACATATATAGTTTTCTTTACAATAAGAAACTCCTCAAAAATTTATGCTGCGAATCCTTGCCTGCGAGCCTATTATCGGATGTGGCTACTAACGTTAAACATGATGAAATAGTTATATGTTCCTAGCGATTCTTTTTAAACGGTTGAAAGAGTAATAAAAAAAAATTGCATTGGATGTAGTAAGCTTTTAACAAAAAAAAATTGTTTTCCTCAATATTGTTTATGTACTAAAAAGTAATTTATCAATACTCGCTTATAAATATATATATATATATTCAATATTCTTCACACATGACTGATGAATATTTTATTACAAATTTTGTTTTAATTTACATAGATTACTTTTATAACGGTAAAGTAAAGATTAATGGGAGAGAGCCTCCTTAAGTAAAGAGTCAATAATCTAATGTTTAGGATTATTGTCAAAAACATTGTTAATTTGTAATTTACTTATTCACCTTTTCTTTGAAGATTATGTATAATATCGAATGTATTTAATATTACAACTAACAAATAATTAGGAAGTTTGACAGAAGATTATTATCCATATAGTGTAGGGATTTTTCCTGTTGGTAGGTCTCTGTAGCTGTGAGCGGTCTGGGTAGGTACCACCGTAGTTCCTATTGCAGCCGACAAACAGTACGGTCCAAATATTACTGTATTCCGGTTTGAAAGGCGTTGTAAGTTAGTTAAGTTACTGGAGTAACGAGAATTGACACCTTATGTCTCAAGGCGACGAGCGCAACGTAGTGCAGTGTATACCATCTTAATCAGTGTCAAGTTGTTATGTACATAGGTAAGTGATACGCATATAGATGCGTATCACTTACCATCACATGAACGCCTTGCCCGTCAAGTCGCATCGACGAATTCGAAAAGATATATAAAATATTTAAAATTTTGATGTTTGTTTAAGTTAATCAACAAACTGTCCTAAATTTTTGTAAGGAAATAGTTAATGCTATTTATTCTTGGTCGGCGATAGCTTATTAGCATAACAGATATTCACGTTTAAGGCCACAACACAAATTGGAATAATTTAGAGCGCTAAATTCATAACTTGCATTCTGTTCCACTTTCATAACTTATTTGATTATTGTCTGTTTGTTAACTAATAAGATGGCTTTTTTAATATTAACAAGTTAACTAACCTAAAATATTATTTAAGGCATTTAAAAATATACAAAATAATAAAGGAATGAAATAGCGAAACGCGAACTACAAACCCAAACTTTAAAAGGTTTTTAATAAAAATAGATGGGCAAGAATTTCACAATTTTAGTTGATAAGAACCGCATTCACATATACCAAAGCTTATTAACTTGCTGGTGGTATCTATTATATTTTCCGAGATTCTCTAGATATCACACAGCTGTAGCTAGCAATGTGCTAATATAAATATGTTGTAGTTTAAAGCTGTAGCTAAGAGATTATTAGAGTAATGAAGGACAATATATGTCTTAAGGCAACGTGATCTCAATGTAGTAACATATGGCTATCACTACCATCATGATGAATGTCGCGCTTTGTCGTATAATAAAAAAAACCCAAAGCAGTTTCAATGTACATGTTTGCGTGAAGTATTATTCACCAAAATTATGCGAACTGTGGTTAATTTAAATGTTTTACTAATACAAAAATAATATAACCATCACGTGTATAACGAAATGTTAGTAACGAAGTGTTGCTATTATAATGTAATTTTGTAACATGACGAGGTTAACCCGCGTAAATTGGAACAGTAAATCATCACTTTCGCCGCGTTTGTTTCGTAACATAATATGTTACCCCGGTCTATTTGGTGCCGTCGGATGTTGTGTATTACATGTCCGTAATTTTGCGCTGCGTCAAATTAGAAGTCTTCATTTCTGCTTCTAAGGATTTCTTATCCACGAGCAAAACGGCTTAATAAAGCTAGATCAAGCTAGATGTACATTCACTGAAAACTTTACCGGAGATAGGAGTTTGTTGCTAGGGTACAGTAAGTGCAATGAAGAAACGAGAAAACCAGGACATTCATCTTTACACTGCTTATTTAATATCATGACGATGACGAGTACAATGAGGTTTTCTCGGCATACTATTGTAAATAGCGTCAATCAAAATATAGGTAAAAACAAAACCTAATATGATAAAGATAAGTTTAAGATAAACCAGCGATAACATTAATCTCTACAAATGCATTTTCAACTAATAAATAAAAAAAAAATGTTCAAGACCATTAATATCTAATAGTTAAAGTTGCTTAGATGTAAAATTGGTTCAAAGACTAAAAGGAAAATAAACAAAAATATCTTGCAATGTCATTACACTGTGGATGTAACTTTAGTGATTAATAGTAGAATGTTAAATTTGCGATTTCATTAAAATATATTGATACTTAATCATTAAAATAAACTACGAGGTGTGTCTCATATTTTTAAGCACATATTGACCCACTAAACTTTTTTCTAGTCTTTATTATAATTTACAATGACTTTATTGCTTTTCTATGTGGAATAATGTTAATTTCATATGTAGAAACATAAAAGTATCAAACTTTTGAAATATGTTATATAAAGATCTAGATTCCACTTATCGATAATTTCACAAGTGTTAAATAATTATTAAGCATCCAATGGGAAATATTTCCAAATGGTATTGTGTTTTTTACGAATCCTGGGTAAGGGAAGCTTTCATATGCAGTGTTTAAAGGTTGATACTAAAATGACTGATTACACAAAGACTTACATCACAGTGTCTTATTGTTATAAGTAGTAGTATAACTTACCACCAAGTCCAAGTATTACTTATTTTGCCTATGGTATGAAAAAGCAAAATACTTCGCTAATTATCTTTTTGGTGAAAAATTATCGAAACCAAATATACTTATTCACTGTTAATAGAAAGAAAATAGTATATCTAAGTTGTGAAAACCTTTCGACTTTATTGCAAGTTAAGTTTTAAAAACATCTTAAAAAGTTAAATGAACACGAAGGTTACTAATTAAAAATGAATTAACGATAGTACAGGGTTCAATTTGTGGATATAAAAACAAAAACTGATCACATGTTTTCCCACAGTTATGTAGGTAGCATGACAACCTTTATTACTTTCCTTTAATTGTGAGAATTTCACCTCTCATTGTGTGTAATGTATATAGATCTGTATGCACACATGTTTGTGTTTTTTTTAATGTTACTTGTTCTCATTATTATTTGTAATTCTTGTTGCATAAAGAGCCTTCATTATAACAACTTATTCTATGCTTAAGTACTTCAGCCCTCTTTCTGATCTTCGTTGTCAGAGTTCATCTACGCATATATGAACCACAATGATTATTTCTACCAAATGTAAAGTGTAGATATTACTAAGTTTTTTTTTTATTCTACGAGAAGACGAGACGAGCAAGACGTTCACCTGTCGGTAACACGCATAATAACGTGGCGCTAGTAAAGATAGTATACACTGCACAACATTGCGCTCGTCCCTTTGGGACAAAAAGTCATTGAGCTTGTGTTAGAGTTTTAAGAGTATATAGAAATTATTGTGGTGAAAAACTAAATATTTTACGTCCTAAAGCGATATGTCTATTACATCATTCATCTAATGCCAGATTGTTATGGGCATATCGTATCATATCACCAGGAGGATGTCTTATTTATCAAAATAATTTTATGCACTGAGTTTCTTGCATCTATTCTTCTCAGGTTCGAGACCTTTCCTTTTGAATGGGTTGTAGGTTTTTGACTTTTAATTAGAGAACTATTGTTTCTATGTTGAATAAAAATGTTGACTTTGACTACCTCGTACATAAAAAAGCATCAATTTGACTGTATGATATATTATAAAATTAAACACCGTGAATAATTGCTATTAAACAATATAAAAAAAGTAAAAGTACTAATGTGAAATGTAATTTAATCTGTGGGCGGAGAAATTGGAGAGCTGTGTAATTACTTGTAATCGGAGATATACAGCGATGATTGTTTTTGGATGAAAACAGCTATTAACACTTGGTAACTTATTTTTACTGTTAGCTTTTAGATAAATATTATGAAAAGTAGCGGATGTTTTGAGACACTAAGCGTTAATTTTTATATTATGTGACGGAGGTAGGGGCTAAATCTCTTTTGAGATGAGCAATTAGCTACTGCGCCTCAAAGTCTGTTAATTTATTTTCTGCCTTACATACTATTTGTAAATTTGTAAAACATGGTGTATAAATATATACATTTTCAGCTGTTTACAGGAAATAGCTATGTTAGTTAAAATTACTTTTTTCGTCGATTATCTCAAAAGATTTATAAGATAATATCGATTGCATAGAATTTATTGTTGTAACATTTTCCTACTTGACCAGTTAATTAACCTCGTTTGTTAATTAATGTACTAAAGCATAGTAAGGACCAACGTATAGAGTAGTCTCTAAGAAACAGAAAAATTTTAAAAATTATTATTTTTTAAGAACAAATATATTTGATATAACAGTGTGTATGAATACAACATTTTAGTCGACGATCTTCTAAATTTATTTATATTCTTTATACAGTTTATATACAAATAGATTCTAAAATTGATTTTTCACATTGTATGATTAATAGAAGTAAAATAAACCGGTGTATCTTACTAAAAATTAACTTACATACTCAGTTTCAAAAAATATTATTTATTGGCGTCCATAATTCTTATCAAATAAGTTAATGCTTCATCTAATAGCGTCCATGTACCGTATATAATATATTAATAAATTAACAATCATTTATTATGAAAAAGATTTTTTTTAATCTTTAATGATTTCTTCCATTTGTGTTGTCTTTTAATAATATTAGATTAAACAGATTTCATCTCGTTTACTTCAACGCTGTTGTTCAAAGGTAGACAAAAAATTACTTAAATAAATGTGGTAAATGCTGTAAAATTAGTTTTTGTTATATTTTTGTACCATAGATTTTTTAAGTTCTATAATGGACAAGTATATATAAAATACAAAGCGAGATTGGCCAGTCGTTAATTCAGTGAGAGTTGACGTAAACGCTAGATGATCACTGCCAATTAAATATTCAATTAGGTGGAGAAATTCGATGTTTAACATATCAAACATGTCCAAGCTAAAGTTTTACGCTATTATTGTGAGGGGAGTAAACGTGGGACATTGTTAAGTTTTAGATTGAATATTGTTAATTATAACTCACAATTGGACAGACGTTTGGAAAGGCATGTCCTATTACAGTGTAACTTTTAACATTAGTATTGATCTTTCGTAGTTGAGAATAATCCTACCGCCTATTTTTGCCGCTAAATAGTAGTACGCAAATATACCTGTGTATTAAGAGTAATATAAAGAAATAACACAGCTCGCGGAGTCCGGATCCGCGAGCGCAGGGTCCGATGAAGCTTTCACGGCCATAATGGTGGCCGAAAGCATCGA
>DWLS01007842.1:0-10377 GCA_018246255.1 Pachliopta kotzebuea | reverse complement strand
AAATAAAAAGTGTCAAAACATACGTAAACAATAGTAATGTGGTGTAGTGTATATCATTGTAATACAACGTAACGTGAATGTTATTCTTTGTCTTATATCTTCATGAAATAAAAATGTATTGAATTATATACTAACTGAATGAAGGATAACATTCTGCAATTAAAGCTGAAAGATAAATTGCAGCTGAAGTTGGTCAAGTAATAAAGCGTGATAATGACGTAACTGTCACCTTCCTGATCCCGACGTGATATAAGCTGGCGCGAAAATTGCTTTAATATATTGCATATTGCGCGCTCTCACGGCCCGCTCTATGAAAGTTTTCTCAATAAAAAAGATAGACTGTGCTTCTTACTGCTACAAAAAGCCTTCTAAAACCGCTGGGTTGGGAGAAAATGAAATAAAGAAAACAGTCGGAAAATAATAAAGATAAACAAATTTAAAGAAAATAAATAGCCTATACAAAATTCTGAAACTTTGGGCACCCACAAATCCAGAACCCGACCACATACCAACAAAATTCCAACGGCTCTGATCTTATATAAGCGAGATCTGTCTGTATGACAAATTTTGGCCTCCTACCTCTTGTTGTTCTCGAGATTGAAAATTGTTGACGGACAGACGGACAATGACGTTTAAATAAGTAACGCCGTTTCTCTCACTATCAATTTTGCGATATATCTATATTGGTATACAGATTTTGGCCAACATCCGGTTGGTCGACCAGAATCAGAAGTACATAAAAAAAAAGTTAACGAGTAACACTTTTACTTCATTAAAGATATCAAAAATATTCACCATTAACGTAATTAGTCACTTTTAATGGTCCCACTTCCGGTTGGCCTGTTACACCGGAAGTACATATAAATAGTAATTATTATTAATATGCACTACTATTATAATATACTGCTATTACACTATACAATAGTATATACAGCAATACTATACTATAGTATAGTATTAATCTAAACTTAAATTACTAATCAGTTACCAGTTGGGAATTTTTCTCCTTTTCTTTTTTTGAATTTTCCTATCTTCTAAAGTTTGCTTTAATTTTGTTTTGTTAGTTGAAAATATTATTTACTCATTAACGAGTAATTAAAATAATTTTTTTATTTACAAATGAGACAGAACCAACTGTGTCTTGTTTCCTATAAATGCGATGTTATGAAAGTGGACAGCTGTCTTTAAGACGTCCCCGAGAGAGGGCCTCAAGATCATTTCCAGCGATACATTCAGCTATCAAATTAATTCGAGCGCGCTTGACATGATGCTGTCGCGTCAGATTGTGCCAGCAAGTGCTTCAGGGTGCAGTGTGAATTAATTAATCAATCGTTCGATTTAATATTTATCTCCACTTAACCACTAATTAGAAAAAGAATAATCTATTATCTACTGCATGCATTTATTAGATTGTAGTAGGTCTCTTAATGCAGGAAACCATCTATGCATCGGCTTCAGTCAGCCTCTAAATAATAATATTACTGTGATGCGGTTTGGTGAGTATTGTATGATAGTGAAATTACTGGAGTAACAAGAACAAAGACCTTATATTCCGAGGCACAAAGTAGTGAATAGTATACAATTATCATTTACCTTCAAATCTGTTATCGCTTTTAAGAGTTACTGTATGTATAGGAAAATATTAAGGATAAATAAATACATAAATAAATAAATTTGTTTACTACTGATTTAATAAACTAGTAAATTTAATAAAGTAAATACTATAAATTATATTTAATATCATCTAACTTTTAAAACGTAGTTCAGTATTCATTTTATTAATTTTTTAAGCCTCCAGGCGAACTTGTGGTACACCTGATGGTAAGTGATACGCTTGCCTATAACAATGTGGGGCTTGTTAAGATGGTATACACAACCTTGAGACGTAAATGTTAAGTCTCGTTACCCCAGTAATTTCACTAACATACATCACCCTTCAAACCGGAACACAGTAATAATTGAACATTACTCTTAGACTATAGAAATATAATCTGCGTTGGTATCAGTACTACTTGTCACCTAATTAATGTTCAATGAATGTTTAATTCCTTTAAATTGATAAACACGTAATATTAAGTAAAGCGTTATATAACTTTATCAGTTCAACAGTTCATTGTTTACACATTTATAAGTTTAACACGCACGCCACTTTGTTGTTCGCTTCGAATATTCATAGGTTAGTTTCGAGTTCACTTAACAAAACCGAAACAAGCTTCGGATTATGTTTCGAAGAACTGTATACAGAGTTAACTTTTCGTACTTTGTTATTGTTTCCTACTTAATTTAATAAAGTTAGTTGAAAAGTAAAGTTTGTGAAACAATTACAATAAATATACTTTAAATTGATGCTAGTTGTTTGGCAATAGAAATAAGAGTTGCTATGGTATCTAGCAAAATAGACTATTGAATCGCAGAGGAAATCTTCAAAAGATATTTTGCTTCTGGGCGATAAGTCAGGGTTTTTCTTTTTTAAGGCTTATAACCACGCGATTTGATACATGGAGTTGGTGTTACACTAACTGTACATTAATTGAAGAATTAAGAGAAGCGTGGAAAGCAGGCCTTCAAACCACTAGGCTATCACGGCTCTTACCTTCACCGTTATATGGAATTAATAATCACTACTACCCTCCTATATCTGAAAATCTCATACCTCTGCACTGCTGTTAAACACATCCCGGGTAGATCTGTTACCCTCCCCAACACCCACAGTATGCAGCAATTTAAAAAAAAATCTGCGAAAATTACACATTTATTAAAGAGATTTTTACGGATTTTATCGTTTTTATTTATTTTATTATTCTGGCATTTCACCGCTTTGCAACAGCCGTGGTTACAGGGAGACTAAAATGACAGGTATATCATTATGCTGTCATGATTTAGCACCTACATTTTTTTAATTATTATTCATATTCAGATCTTCCCACAATGAGCACAAGCTTCAAAATACAAAGAGCTTCACAAATAAATTAAAATATATAACCAAAATTCTCGTCAGGAAAGGCCGTCAATTGAATAGTCCTGTCGTGTTTTCTTATAACGCCCACTAAATGCTGTGTAATAAAAAGGCTGCTGGTATATTTTTTTAAAAAATACATTGTAAACTCTTTATAATATTATCCTTTATAACAATAAACTCTCTATAACATAGAAAAGATCACAATTTGTTTGGTTTATCTTAAAACCCATGTATTGATACACTCCTTATAGCGCAACAGCCATTCTCTATTACGAAGTAATGTCTTTATATTTACACACAGAAAATCGTCATTATCGGTGTCATCTTACCATCTTACAGAAGACGCCGACTAACCCATTTGGGGCCCCAAAACTTCTGTTCACTTTATGACGAATAAATTCTTAACTTAATGTCGAAAAGTAAGGAAAAACCGAATGAAGATGAAGATGATTTTGAACCACAAACTATTCAAAAAGCGCTTGTTTAATCAAGAAGATTCCATAAATTATTAAGATATCGATAGAATACATGATAAAATACAAAACAAGTACTGGCAAAGCAAAAAACGTCTGACAAAGTTAACTGACTTTTTTCTTTAATCCATATAACGTTAACTTACATGTCTTACTTATAACATGAGTAAGAAAGGCGTAACCGATGAGATGACGACTGATAGGCGAGACTGGAAGAGAAGAACATGTTGTGCTGACCCTACATAAAGTGGGACCAGGGCAGGAGAAAAAGAGCGAAAGAGAGACATAACGTTAACTTACCGATAAAAAAATTTCGGTCCTTTGAGTTTCGTTATAAAGAGTTTACACTGTTTGTCAGTAATCCATGATGTGTGCTTGTTTAGCGAAATGAATGACTGCAACAGTAAGCTGTTAGTTGACCTGGGGAGCCTAACCGTCTCGCGGCAGCCGCCGAGCGCTTCCAGCAATTAAGTTTTCACCGCGCAATTTAGAACTCGCACCTGTGTACTTTGTAAGGGGATTGTAAATAACGGCGAATACTACGTTTTGCATTTTACATCAAACTCGCTAAGTGTGAGAGCGAGCTAATGTTAAAGTACACACACGAAGCGATAACTTAACAATTTTTCTTCTAATAACACTGTGCAGGTGTTACTGTGCTCTAACGGCTTTGTAGACACTGTACTATGTAATACCGTACAAATATCTGTCCCTCCTTACCTATCTTTAAGAAAAGAGTTAAAGACTATTATCTTCACCTCTAGTTGCATATTTTATCTTTACCACTATGTATACTTGCTATATATGTTCCTTATATGTTACTATTACTAGTACACGGTACACCTACACAAATAATTAAAATAGTTTATTCTTCCTATTTGGGTATGCTGTAAGAGAACTCTTTTTAGGGTTAAGCTCGCCTTTGTGACACTACGTTACTTTTATAAATAGTATTGTTTTATATATATACTTGTAAGTGTACATAAAGAATAAATAAATAAAATAAATAAATATCTTAAATAGATTATAAAGGTTACAATCATATAATTTAATAGCCCATAGTTATGGATTTTAAGTTTTAAATTTTTTATTAAGTTTAAAGTGAATTTGTGATTATTATAAAGAAATGTCTTCTTGACTCCAGTAATTTACTAACTATTAACTTGATTGAAACAATGCTTTATTTTTCTTGTCCAAATTCTTGAAGAGTAATACAATTATTACTACCTATTTTCCACTATTATTATTATTAATAACAGTTAAAATATTTATATAACATGAATATTAAAAAATATATATATTTTACTAATAGACTAAAAAGTGAGAGTTCTTCAATCATATTGTTATTTTAAGAATTTTTGGGACAATATTCTTTTGTAATAGGTGTTATCTATTAAATACGTTTAAATTATTGTTTTATGATAATTAAAATTTAATAGATATTTTAGTAACAATATGAAAGCTGGATGTGTACAATTACGTATACGCACTTGTGCTTTTTTCTCGCTTAATGAATCGAGTGTCGACATCCAATTGAACTGCTTTAAACAACAAAGTTCATAACAACGCTGTAATTGAAACTTCAGCTTCGGCTCTATTTCCGTGTCAAAGTTCAGTGTTTCATGTTAATTTTAACAGCTATTAAATAGTACATTTTAATTTATTTATTTTTCATATAAGAAAAACAACCTTTCCGTTGTTACATACATGTATCATCATCAGCCGATAGACATCCACTGCTGAAGCCTCCTCCAATAATGAAAGGATTTGGGCCATCTTCCACCATGTTGTCCCAATGTGGGTTGGTAAGGACGCAGAGCCTCGTTAGTTTATTAGTAGAGTGCATCATAACAAACAAATATTAACTGTCTATTGATAAGACCACTTATTATAAAAACAAGTCTGTATTTTGGACTATAGCCGAAATGGTCACCTAATAATAAGTAATACGTTTTATCTATACAATGCCCGTCAAGTTCAAACTGTCTCGTCGTTTCATATGTTGTTTTCTTAATGTAGTAATTCCACTAACTAGACCGATCTGTAAACCGAACCAGAATAATGTATGTATTCTGTTTAGGGTTAGAAATAACCCCTAATTGGAACCTAAATTTTTTGGTTCTTCGTGGAGAAATATTTTAGTATAGATGGAGCGAAACTAGATTCCTATTCGTATTGTTTTTGATGCTTGCTTAAATTAACCAGTTGTTATTTATTTAATTATTGGTTAACTGTACTATAAATAACATTAAATACAGAAAATATTAGTAAGCTATTTTAAGTTAACGTCTAGGAACATATTTTCACTTACTTAAAATCTCAATTATTTTTTTTTTATTCTCTTTATTGTATAATCCTTAACTAAGGTATTACAAAAGGCCTTAATGCCAGCAGGCATTCTCAACCAGACAACCTTTGTAGAGATGAGATTTGAGGTAGAAAGATTGAGAATTTAAATCTATTATATAATTTATATGTATAACTAACAATGAAATTATATAAATACATAAAATACATGCATATATAGATGAGTAAACATATACGTACATAATAAATATAATACCGTTACTTATGTCTGAATGAGATGATTTCGGACCAGTTTTTTAAACAGTTATTTCGTTGAAACATTTCGGATCTCTTCAGGAAAGGAGTTCCAGAGCAGTGTAGTCTGAACAGTAAAAGAGTTCGAATAGAACCCAGATACACGTTTTGGAATAGAGATCTTATTTCGAATAGAAGACCGAAGGAATCTAACGTGGGACGATGAGAGATAATGAAATTTATCTTCGAGATAAGAAGGAGAGGATATTTTTAATTATCTTGCTTATATTTATCATTATAATTAAATGATATCTATAGATATTTTTATTATGTACACTAAAAGTAAAGCAAGATCATTAAATACAATAAAAGATATTAGTAAATGAAAAGTTTAAAACTAAAAAAATACTAGAGAGCTGTTGTGCAAACAGTTCGCTAACAGCACCTTAATTGTATTCATTAAACTTGGTACCGGAAGTTAAATACATGACCCAAATTACACGTACCCGTTATTATGCTGATAGTGCTTGCAGCTCAGCAGTCTGGAAAATCGATAGGTCATTATGGATGTGCTTCATAAAGACGGAGAAGTGAAGAAAAGTGCATTTAAATTCAATCATTTACCTCTATTAATTTCACTACTAGTAACGGTAACTAATGAGTTGCAATTGATCTTTTTATCTGCGAAAATAGAAGGAAGTTTATGTTACAGTTTGAGAAAGATTTTTAAGATACACAACAATATAAGTTGCTTGTAAGTAGTAAAGAAATTTAATATAAAATGTATAAGCTTAATTAAGAAAAAATTGTAAAGCAAACACCAAACTCTGTTAAAGTATGGAAGAAAAGTAAACGTAAATGGAGTATTGTGAAAAAATTATAGAAGATCGGATGAGTGAAGAAAGCTGTGAAACTGTAATGTAATATAAAAGAAAAAGAAATTAAAAAGGATACAAAAATTCCTGTGCCAAGGGAACAGTTTAAAAAAAAATTAAGTTGCTAATCACTTGTGTATTTTAAATTACTCTTATTACAGCCCTTTTTGACGGGATCATAGTTAATGTCACTTAAGGTCTAAAATGTCCATTGACTTTGTAAGACTATGTAAGTACCACACCATCGGCAATTCATACGATCAGTAAACACCGATTTAATAGCCCTTTGAATAATGACATTACTTTCTTAACAATATAACTGCTCTGTAATTCTGAAGTAGTAAGATTAGGAGTAAGGCAACCTTATTTGAGGTAGAAGGCGACTGAAAGCTTTTGGATTGGCGAACTATGAAAATGAAGGCCCAAATTATCCACTCCGACCCGAAGTGGACGACAAAAACGAGGTTTGGTGTTTGTCCTGTAACAGAAAGTATACTGATGAGGGTTACATTCTTCCCTGGGACATGCTTAGGCGTTAAGCAGATCCGAAGAAGATCCAGAAGCCTGTCGTAAGGTGAGGATTTAGCTAGGACAAACTTAATGGAAACTCGCCATCCCACTATGATGATGAACTTATCTTTTATAGATAATCCCCTCGAGTGTTCCATATTAAAAAAATGGGGTTACAAAACCTTACGTATGCTCATAATATGTTGTATGAATCTTCTATCGCAGTATAAATAGAGTAATCAGTGTTATCGTGTTAAGTGTCGTTAATTGGAAGAGGCTTTTGTTAATCAGTGAACTGTGGCTGTAGCTGTTGATGATAATAAAAAGTATAAAATTTCACATAAAATATCCAAAACATCATCTTGTATGATTTTAAACTCACTTACAAACCAAACAGCTTATAAATCGTTACGGCAGTCTAGTTACAGTAAGTGAGTACAAAGAGCACATTCGTAATATGTCAGTGGGGGAAGTAAATTTGCCCAGGTCACATCCTCGTCGATATTCCTTCGTAACATCCGAAGTTTATTGCTCAGGCAGCACGTCGGAAGGGTCATGTCGTATCCCATTTCATGACACCGCAACGTTTGAATGCTGAATAAAGGAGAGCCGTATTATTGGCACATCGCTTCACACTGATCCTAATACGTAGTAGCTTAAAAAAAAAAATATTAGAGTATCCTTATACTACAGAAATTAAAAAACCAAAAACTCTTTTAACTATTATACTCTCCGTAACTCTAACCTTTGTGAACTTTGATATTTATTTTCCAAACACACCACCAGAGTTTTACCTAATGATAAGTGATACTCCTGCCTATAATGATATGGCCGTAATTAGGATATACACTGTACCACATTGTTGACAACGTCTTTAGATTTTTTGTTAGGTCTCGTTACCCCAGTAATTTTTTTAGCCAGTGCGTTCTTAAAATCGTGGTAGATATAGTCACTTTAATGTATATATACAGTTTCCAATAGAAGTGATCTATCACCAATGTGTGGAAAATAATTAGTAAATTAGGGATTCATATGAATTAGGAAACAGTTTTGGAAATGACCTTGTAAGGTTTTTAATTCATCGAGATGACGTGACGAGCAAAGTATTCAGGTAAGTGATACGCTTGACCTTAACAACGCGGCGAGGGTTAAGATGGTATACACAACACCACATTGCGCTCGTTCCCTCAAAACAAGGTGTCATGTCTTCTTACCCCAGTAGCATTAGCTGATAACGCCTTTCAAACTGTAAATTTTTGCACAGTACTGTTTTTCGGCTGTCTTCAACACCTTATTGCTCACAATAAGGTGCAGGGAATGAACTTATATAACTAAACTTATATTATAATTGTGGGCAAAGGCGACCTTGTCACTACAAGAGTTCTATTCCAGGCAACCCGAAGGGACAAACAGATAAAAAGAAATATATATCTACTGAGATAGACTAGCAACAGAGACTAACAGCCAATAATTATAGATAAATCGATATTGTTGCCAAGAGACACCTGTAGTAAAATATGAGAGGCGATAATATTAAAAGGTAATTTAACAAATTTTCATAACACTGGGAATAAGTCCGCAAAATATATCACAAAAGTTTTGCTAATAATTCAATTGAAGCCGACGTACACAACACAACCTTCGCCTTTACACCGCACTGTAATTTCGCAAAATACATTTTGAGCTAACCAAAAATTCGTAAAATGGCAGCGTACACGTGTAAACATGATACATAATTATCTATACAGTATTTAATTATGTTAAACTTTATTACTGCTCACATTCAATTTATTTTAACTCTAAATGCAATCAGCGGTTTTCACTAATTTGCAACAATTATACAAATTAATAGGGTGTGGTCCCACACAACTCACAGAACCCTTTTTTTGTTTCGGGGAGAAACCTTCGGAAAGATACCTTGCCTTCTGGGTGAAAGCCAAAGTTATGTGGAGATTTTTACCCACTAAAACTACAACGATGGTCGTCAGCGTTTGGAAAAGACACGGGATCTCTGTTCGGAACACAACCGCAGTGTCTCTAACACTATGCTGGCATAGCCTTCCCAGGAACTAAATCATCCAGTCCCCAACACCTGCGTATATACTAACACGACGGCCGGAGACCACATCCAGCCATCGTCCTCATCGGAGTCGATAAGAGGGCGATGAGAACAACTCACAGAATCCAAGCCAACCTCACCTGCCCGTGGTGTCTGTTTTCTTATGGAAGAAGACAGTCTTCTAGCAGTATATTTAACACAGAATTTTTCTAATATAAATTTATTTGTATTTAACAAATTGTTGGTACTGTAACACTATAAGTTGAACTTGAATCTAAATATTTATTACGTGCAGAATAAATTTGTCTATTCGCCGAGACAATTTGTTCAGTAACAAAGGCAATTGAGTCTATTGAGGGGCCGGTCTATTGTCCTGACACCTAACTTCTGTCCGGAATATTAAACTACATTCAAAGTAAAGAAATGTCAATAACATCCAACGGTCGCAGAATAGATGAATATTAAAAAGGGTGATAGATTAAAAAACAATTTGATCAGAAAATTATAATAATGATTAAATTAAGCTCATTTGGATAGATGATGAAGAAGCTTGTGTAGTAAGCTTCAACGAAAATTCATAACAAATAGTCATGAGCAAATATTACTGTGTTCCGGTTTGAAAGGTGCTGTATGCTAGAGAAATCATTAGGGTAACGACGCTTAACACGTGTCGCAAGGGGACGAGCGGTATGTGGTGCAGTGTATACCATCTTAACCAGCGCTGCGTTGTTATGGGCAAGCGTATCACTTACCATTACATGAACACCATGCTAGTCTCGTCGCCTCATAGCGTAAAGAAATTACCAACATATGTGATTTTTTTTCTATAATATATCTAAAAAAGAGACTATATAATTAATATTTTAATTTTTTTTTAAAACTTGTTCCCCTTCGTGTTGTGGGTAAGGGTCTTTTGGGTTTCTTTATTTATTTATTTCCATTTTTCCATTTTCTTCCTTT
>DWLS01007841.1:0-10378 GCA_018246255.1 Pachliopta kotzebuea | reverse complement strand
ATGATCTCTTCATCGCCATTTATATATTTAGTAAGTACCAACTGTTGAGTACGAATCCTTTTTGGAGATTTCTTCACCAGATCGGCAGCCTGTATCTTGGGGTTACCACCACCATTACGTCGATATTATACATATTTTCTTTTATTGTTAAACATTATTTCATTTAACAAATTATTCGGTAAAAATACTTAGTGTCAGTCATACGCTGCACAATTCACACTTATATTAATTCTAACTTAAGTTTTTTACTAATTGCATAGTTACTAATAGTTACTTGTATTATAATAAACAAAATGAACTGTATTTTTATTATTCTAAACACCCTATTCTATGGTAATCAGTAGTATATCGCTTGATAGAACTATTTGGTTCTTTTTGTCTTCTTTGAACGCTGTCTGTTAGTTATTCTTTTTTCTATTACTATGAAGTATTTATATCTATAGAGGTATAAATATATATATCATTATCAACAGTTTGCAGAAGTCCACTGCTGGACATAGGTCTCTCATATATATAAATATAACAGGCTAAGTGGTGTTCCTTGGGAGGGGCCTGTTGCGCAGACGAGGACTGTTGCAGGCTGTTGATGATGATCATGATATAAATATATATTTTATTTACTTAAGATAAATATGAAAACATGTTTTTCTCGGTTATAAGGTGTTGCCTTGATAGACGTTACCGAAGCACATATATTTGGTTCTTAAGAAACGGTAATGTTTACTTGAATTGGTTTTACTCAAGGTCATTTCGTCTTCATTAAATTAAAGTTAAATCAAAATTGGTTAAGGCGATAAGTCGTTAAAACGTAACTAACTAGCTTGGAGTAAAATATTACTAGTTATAATACTAGTAAACGGAACCGGTTATGCCAAAAACACGACTATTATTCTTGCAGTTAGTTTAGATTTTACTGAAAAGAATTTTCAACTGTACTGAATAAAGTTACCTCTATCTAGCATCGTCGAGACGTTGAAAGTTTAACGAATTGCTAACATACTTTTTTTTTAACAAGTTTCTTTATTTCCTCGAGAACAAAATGAATGTGAAGAATATACGTAAGCAGAAAACAGTCTCACAGCCCAGTTATAAATTAAATACAACAGTAAAATACTGCAGTGCTCTTAAGGTTCCCACTACTGGGATTCCTTCTCTCATGAGAGAATGAAGACCCTTTATCATCCAAGTGGGCGCAAATAGAGTTTTACGATTTCGCCTCGCTCATTATTGTTATCCGCCATTTTAGATATCTCGAAATGTCATTAGCGGTATAAATGGCTTTCGCGGCATAACGAACGCGAGTGTTGCCACAAAGGAAAATCATAAATCAACTGTCAGTTTGACAGTTGCTGAAAGAAGGTACGTCAATGCATCGATGCAAAACTTTTAAAAGAATCTTAGACGGTCTCTTTTAGTTTCGCCTTTTGATTAATTGTGAAAAATAAAAACGGGCATACTGTGTTATTTTTTATTTTGGCTCTCAATCGAGATCTTTCGATGGTTATAAAAAAATTGACGGATTGCAGGTTGACCTCCGATAAGATTCTTACAACATTTGGATTTACAAAAGAATAATTTACTGTTCTTACATTTGCTTTATAGATGGTTTAAAAGAAGAGAAAAAAGTCTTTGTGCAATAACAAAATGCACAAAAGATTGTTGTCGTGTCTTTGATATTTTATTTACCAAGAAGATGCTAATTTTATTTATATTCTTTTTTAATTAATTATTGTCTTTAATGATATTGTATATTTAACTAACGGTTAAGAGAAAATAAATGTCTTTAAGTCTAGTGGTATGTCTTCATTGCAGGAGACCGTCTAAGTAGGTACCACCACAGTTCCTATTTCTACCGCCAAATAGTAATGTGGAAACATTACTGTGTTCCGGTCTGTACAGTGTTATATGTTAGTGAAATTACTAGGGTAATGAGACAACACCTTTCGTGTTGAAGTGACGAGTATAATGTGGTGCTGTATATATCATCTTAACCAAACGTATCACTTACTATCAGGTGAACATCGTACTCGCCAAATCTAATAAAAAAGGATAAATTGTGATCTAGTATAAACATTATAACTACCACAAAATTTTTATAGAATTTCGTTTGGATGTTATTTTTATTTTTTATTGAAGTTCACATGATAGTAAGTGATAAAACCTTGTTCATAACAACACAGCACTACATTGCGCTCGTCGCCTTGAGACATGTCAAGCCTCGTTACCCCAATAATTTCACTAGTATATATCACACACAGTAATGTCTGCAAAGTACTGATTGTCGGCTGCAATAGGAGTTGCGGTGCCTAGACTCTCGCCGGTAACAGAGACCTACCAGCAGTATGAATAGTTATATCCGTTAAATATTCTTATTTACTACTTAGTAATAAGTAGGCAGTTGATTTTTTTGTAGTGTTTTATAAAACTATATTATGTAACCTTTATAGACACGATGTTCCGTCTGCAGTAATCAGGTGGTATACAAAAAGTTCTGTAGTTACTGTTTTTGTACTCATCGCGCCGTAACTTTTTTCCATTTTTCTATTTAATTGGGTGTTTTACTCACAAAAAAGTCATTGATAATCATCATCATCGTGAATAGAAATTTACTGTTAACTGTAAAATGTTCTTAGCAATTTTGATGTGTCAATTTGGCGAAGAATAACTGTTTTGTTGATCGATTTTTTTTTTCAATTTTATATGAACTATTATGAGAAGTAAAACTTTGTTCTATTCTGATTTTCGCGATTTAAATCTTAGTCTATTTTTTATAACAATGTAGTCCGTATTATGATTAAAAGTTACTATTTGTTCCTAATACATATGAATTATTAATAAATTTTAAGGTTATGTTGTTAGTTTTTAGGATATACGAAAGCTTCATCTTTTTATTTATTACTTATACGTATATATTATATAAATAAACTCTTTAATAAATATAATATTCATAAAGGTTTTTATCATTGCATATGTTAAATATTTCAGGAGAAATATTGTAATATGTATATTATGTAACTATTGTAAAGTACTTTAGTATTCTTATTATTGAACTCTATATTATTTACTGGTGGTAGATCTCCATTAACGGAGACCGTCTAGGTCTTAATCAGCGTTAAGTTCTTATGGACAAGCGTATAGCTTACCATCAGATACAGATTATCGATCACATATTAATAAGTATATCGTATATTAGATACCGATACTACATTGGATTTTTTCTTCGAGTGTTTATACTCTGCAAAGTATTGTCATATTCCATTAGTTATTGAGTGTAAAGAGTGAGTGTGCTGTTTACGCAATCCCTTGGACTTCTTCCACTTGGACTTCTCCTTTGAATGGTTCACAATACAAATTCCTGCAGGCCTTAAACATCAAAACTTTAGTTTATTGCCGCTTGTTCGGCCGTTCGGTTTTATACGAGGGCGTGGCTGGGCATTGAGTTTCATAACAGCCTTTACAAATTGTGGATCTCTGCGTTCAAAGCGTGAAAAACTGTCTTTGCTGCTATTTTTTTTTACATTACCCTCTGATAAGTCAACGCTTTTGAGGCGGTAGTATACATTCAGCGGAGAGCGAAAATTATTAAAAAAAATTATCAACCAATGTTTTCTTTATAATTTCTGCTTTTTCCTGATATTATTATTCAAGGCTTTTTTAACTTATATTTACATCTTTTAATACTTATGATATCCTATCATCTATCATAACAAAAACTTTATATACACCTATGTATATATAGTCGTATTTAAATATTTTTATTTCTATTATTTACTACAGTACATATCCTTTGATAATATATCATAAACTTATATCTAACTAATTTACATTTTAATAACTCGTTTAAACTATCAGTATGTATTCTTAGGCCTCTTTCCTGTTCAAATTCAAACCGTAAAATCCTATGAATGGGACAATCTGTTAGTAAGGATATAAACTAATGTTGAATATCATTTGAGTGTGATTTGGAAGTATGTAAAAGTACGTTATATTTAAGATTCAAGCATAAAATTTAAGTTATGCAGTAAAGTGTAATTGTCGATTTTGCATTGGCTTTTACCATAATCTTTATGATTAATTTTTTTTTTGTAAATTCCTGTTACAAATTCCGTTAACGCCGCTCCCGTCAGTGTGGACTGCCGCTAACGTTAGCTCCATAAGGGCGGTAATGGCTCGTCACTAGTGTCGGTGCATGTGTTGCGAATGGTTCGGTAAATCAGTGTTAAAATCCAGAAATCGGCGGGCGAGTCGGAATCGAGTTTTTAAACCGATTACACGGTGCCCTCGCGAGCGAATTTAAGTCCATTTTAACGCTCTCGCCTTTTATTTTGATAATAACTTAAACGATTGAACTTAAATTATTGACGCGCCGTTGAATCGCCCGCAGTTGCGAGATGCGAGGACGGCATATCACGTCCGATTGATGATGAAAGAATTTCATGCGAAAATTACTTAATACACATCTTCTTATAAACATTTAATCATTTATTTTTATTCATTTATTTAGACTCACCAACAGTAATATAAAACATTCAAGCTTAAAATTAACAATTATAAGAATAGGGGTATGTAAGCCAGTTAAAAGCATGTACAACAATCTCTTAAAACACTATGACATGTTAAAGCAATCCTAAAAAAATTTGGAAAAATTTGTTTAATTTAGATGTTTACAAAACGACAAAAATACACATGAAATAAAAATTTTAAATGAGATTAAAACAAAAGTTAAAAGGTAATCATGATTATTATTATTTTAAGCTTCAAATATAATTTTCTTATTTCACCTACCGCAGCATCTCCTACCTCCTAGGTTGACTGGCAGAGAATACCTGTAGGAATGAAGTCTACCTATTGGACCCTAATTTTAGGTGTTTCATAGAAGATTTTAAATAAATTAATTAATCTTAACGTACAAAAGAATCGAATCCACGACACTAACCATTCAATTACTACGATCTATAATGGGTCAACACTTGACCTTAACTTCACGTGGTGTTAATTGGTAACGAGACCTTGAATGGTGAAACGTAATACTTCGAATATAATATGTAGCAATCAAAAATGCTGTTATGTTGGTAGATTAACCATATGGGGGAAGTAGCTAGGCAGAGGGGTTAGGAAAATCCCTACCACCATATCTGGTGAAGAGACGAGCGCAGCATTCACTTGATAGTAAGTGATACGCTTGCCTATATTATCGAGGTGCTGGTTAAGTTGGTACGCAGTACCGGAATGCGCTCACCGCCTTGAGACGTGTGTTCTTGTTACCCCAGTAATTTCACTAGCATACAACACTCTTCAAACCGGAACACAGTAATGTTTGCTTAGTACTGTTTTTCGGCTGCAATAGGAGCTGCGGTGGTACCTTAATGGTCTCCGGCAAGAGACCTGCCACCAGTAAAATCCTATCAATATCTTCCCTTTCTTGGCGTGAGTTCATGCAGAATGGGATGTCACTATGCCAACTAAATGTCTGATATATGATATATATATATATAGCTAAGGTAACATCGTTTTGAATTTATCAATTTTGTATTTTTGGTGCGAATGCAACGGGCAACTAGTAGTTACGTTATAAACTAGTATTCAGTTTTTCGTATAAAATATATGTAGTACTCAAAATCAAACATAAATATTTCAACCTACTTTGCGATTAAACTTAAATGTTTTACCATAAATCTATTTTATTTACATCTGTCCACATTATTTATGATAGCAACCCCGGAGACGAGGGTCTCGTATAATTGAGTTAACAATAATTAAAACTCGAAACCATTCTATCCGTAACATGCGTGTGTCAGTTGCATTGATTGATGGCGTATACGCCTTCACTTGCGGCACTGATTTCTTTTTATTCATAACTTGAACAGAACAATAATATTCTGAAGATGGAAGACAGGAGATTAAGCAGTATCATTTAAACTTGACTACACGAAAGTTTCGTTGAACCAAATTATGTTTTAAGTTAGATATTTTACAAAGAACTCGTACCGGTTACTACATGTTGAAACTGGACAATGTAATCTATACATAAATGAATAAATTTGATGAGAACGGCATGAGAGCGGCAACGAAGATTACTATCTTTGTTGTCGGAGACTAGGTAGGTACCACCGCAGCTCCTGTTGCAGCCTACAAATAGTACTGTGCAAACATTACTGTGTTCCGGTCTGAAAGGTGCTGTATGCTAATGAAATTATTGGGGTAACGAGACTTAACATCTTATAATATAATTATGACATCGAACACTTAAGTTTCTGACAACATATATAAGACCGTTTCTAGTCATAAAATTAGATGCTTCTCCAGTGCTAAATATTGACGTGAAGCTTTAGATATAACCAGAAAACATTACTGCCTTCCAGTATAAATAAGACAGTAATTTGTGAAAGAATTGCCTAGTAAATATAATATCATTATTACCTTAGAGAGTGCATTGGAATTAGTACCATTACTTAGAATTCCCAATTTAGTTACCAATAATACTGAAAAGTTTGCATTGAATAGATGGTAAGCATGTCCAGCTATTCTACCAGAATTGAAACTTTCAGATAGTTCTGTGATTGAGTGCAGATTAAAGGTAAGACAAGGAACTTAAAGTACCGTTAATCTAGAGCTCGAAACCAAGTTATAAATTGGAGGTAAATTATCACATTATCAACATTAGCCGATAGACATTTATTGTTGGACATAAGGCTCATCCAATAACGAGAGGATTTGGGCCATCTACTTCTACGCTGGCCCAACGTGGGTTGGGGAAGAGCAAGAGCCTCGTTTGTTGATTAGCAGGACACAACATGACTAGGTGAGATTAGCTTGGGTCATGTGAGGTATTATGTTGTACTCCTAACACCCCTTATTAGATATATTACACGTGCCAGATTGTTTTAATAGGGTCAACCAATGAATCAATCATCATCGATAAACGTCCACCGCTGGACATAGGCCTCTCCCAATAATATCCACTCCTATTGGACCTGCGCTGTTTGCATCCAGCAGGTTCATTACGAATAGTGGCAATCATCATCATCAGTTCCACAGATTAATGCCCACTGTTGGACATAAGTCTCTTGTAATAAGGGACACAAGATATGTTTTTGTGCTGTTTGAGTCCAGTGACTCTTACCGACTCTTAATACTGTCTGTCGATATAGCAGAAGGAATGTCAACGTTGCGTTTTATAGTGAGTTTAAATTGTAATTAGAAATCTTAAAATACCAATTAGACAAATTAGTGTTAGATTTTAACACTATTATTTGTTTTGACACATTAAGTGTTAGTCAGACATTTTATTTCTGAAGATATACACTCTTAAAGACATTAATTTGTAGAGATTCGTTAACGTGAAACATTAATAAACATGAAACAGAGTTTGACAAAGGTATTCACGAAATCCATTAGATGAAATCGAGAATGGATTGTTGGGTTCTCCTGTTTATACTTTTGAATTTATTGCCTTTTTTTATTAAAACGAATGTAAAAGAAGATTATTTTTGTAAATGCTAAGAACTGTTATTAAATTGTACAAACGCTTTAGGAATTTTATCGGAGATTTAGAAAGGAAATAGTTATTGAGATCTTTAGCAAATTAAGAGGACATTTACTGGTGTTAGGTCTCCTTTAAAGGAAACTGTCTATGTAGGTATCATATCAGCTCCGTTTACAGCTGTCTAATAGTACTGTGCAAACATTACTGTGTTTCGATTTCAAGAGTGATGTCATTACCATCATTATCATCATGCGATAGACGTCTACTGCTGAACATAAGCCTCTCCCAAATAATGGGAGGATCTGAGCCGTCTTCACTACGTTGGCTCAATGTAGATTGGCGAGAATTTGGAACTTCGTTCTTTGATTAGCAAGGTTCACCACGAGCAGGTGAGATTGGCTTCGATCCCGTAAGTTGTATTGCACTCCTTACACCCATTTCCCTAAGGGTGCTGTAAGCCAGTGAAATTACTAGGATAATGAGACTTAACATCTAACGTCCCATAGCGAGGGCAATGTGATATGGTGTATATTATTTTACCTTCTCCGCTTTATAAGCAATTGTATCACTTACCATCAAGTGAACGCCTTGCTCGTCTACTGCCTCATTGAATAAAAAAAATCTTTTGTGTTTTTCGGAACTCAGGTTTGTAATTAAAACCAATGAAAAAAAAATTAGGGTTGTAAGTTCAGTATCATTTCTATTGAATCTAGTATATTAATGATCAATCTTTACTTTTGACAGAGTATCCTAATGTTTGTGGTTTCTTTTGAGATTATGATGATAATGATTGGGAAATGGATATTGATTCTGTTTCATACATTTTAGTGATAAAGTACTATCTTTTTTTTCTTTATTTTTAATGCCTGGAGCCGTTGGTCTCAGGCTGAAACTTCCTCAGCGAAA
Organism: Pachliopta kotzebuea; assembly: GCA_018246255.1. NCBI lineage: Eukaryota > Metazoa > Arthropoda > Insecta > Lepidoptera > Papilionidae > Pachliopta > Pachliopta kotzebuea. Next base: position 1,986 of record DWLS01007841.1, on the reverse strand, counting down.
CTGACACATTAACGTCCTATCTCATCAAGATACCTGTAAAGTAACATCGCATAGTGTGCCCATAAGCAAACACCTTCGAGCTGCCATACACGGAATCTCCTTTCACAGCGTATATCTTATTCATGCGTGAGACGATGCCAACAGAATGGGCCGATAAAGCCGCCTATTCACGCGGCGGCACCGCTATTGATTTACATCGGAATTATTCTAATTTTTCATATCTACTTTAGGCGTAATTAAAGACAATTCTAGATAGGCACCACTACGTTTGTTTTCCATTAAGCAGTAGTATACAAACATTACTGCGTTGTAGTGAGTGTAATTGCAGGGGAAAGTAAGACAATATGGTACTTCATATATCATTCTAATTAGCATTATATTGCTAAAGGCAAATAATACACTCTTACTGGTGATAGATGTCCATTGCAGGAGATCATGTAGGTAGGTAACAGCAGCTCCTGTTTCTGTGCAAACATTACTGTGTTCCAGTTTGAAGGGTGCTGTATTCTAGTGAAATTACTGGGGTAACGAGAACACATGTCCCAAGGCGACGAGCACATTTTGATGCTGTGTATACCAAGTTAACCAGCACTTCGATGTTATGGGCAAGCGTATCACTTACCATTAAGTGAACGCCTTGCTCGTCTTGTTACCTTATAGCTCAGAAAAGTACACTTGCCAACATGTGAATATCCTTCTTGTTACGCTTTGTTACTAAAACCAATACCACGAGTTTATTATCTATGTGGTTCTGTGTGTTATCGTCATTAACCGAAAAACACAAGCCTCCTATAATGAAGCGATTTGGGCCTTCTCTCACCACGGTTGGAGATTAGTTGGGAGCCATAGCCTCATTTGTTGATTAGCAGAGTGCACTAATAGCAGGTAAGGTTACCTTGGGTAGTTGTGTGGGACCCCAATTGTCTTATAGCCGTAGAAATATGGGTGTAAGGGATACTTCACAACAAATCACGGGACCCAAGCCAACCTAACCTGCTGTTAGTACAACCTGCTAATCAACAAACGGGGCTCTGGCTCCACACCAACTTGCATTAAGCCAGCATAGTGCGAGATGGCCCAAATCGCTTCATTGTAGAAGTCATGTCTCTCGGTTGATGATGATAACAGCATTGGTAAATTCCAGCTGACAACGAATGAGAGCCGGAGTATTCCCATCATTCACAGTCTCATTAACACTGAACACCACGTGGTATTAGTTTTAGTAACGAAGCATAACAAGGAGGAGGTTCTTCCTGAACCTTCTGACCTGTTGACAAGTGTCTTTTTTGCAGGCCTTAAAGTAACAAAACTATTGATACTCAACACTAGCCTGGTCAGATACGGCCCGAATCCGTCCTCTAGTGGGGGAGGTCTATAATTCAGTGGACGTTAATCAGCTGATGGAGAAGTAGAGATATACTATGACGGTAGATTTACCGGATTGGAATCGGTATCGAGTATTAAAATGACATTCGCACGCAATCATCGCGATCCGGTTTGAATTATTTAATGTTTTGTCGTCTTACTGCTAAGAAGGATTTATTTAACTACCCGCGTATCTTACAGCTCGTTAGTGAAGCTCTTATTCTCGCGACCAGTTTGACAGATATACATATATATTTATGACGGATAACAATTTTATGGACCTCTTAAAATGTTAACCGTATCCTTATAAAATTTCCTCGTTGTTATAAAGTTTATTAGAATTATGGTATGCCTTTGATGCAGGACCTGTGTTCATGTTGGAGTTGTTGCAGATATTACTGGGGTAATAAGAAATTAAATATTTTCTAGCGCCACTTTAGTGTAGGGCTAAAAACCTGATCAGCTTCGGGAACTATTCTTTATTACTTGCCTCGCGTCGTCGCGGTTCCCGAAGCTGTGGAAGGACGGCCGATTGTGCCTGTTGCGGATACAGGCCAATCGTTCTGCTGGACGATACGGGAAAGCTGCTAGAGAGGATAATCGCTTCCCGTATCGTCCGGC
>DWLS01007840.1:0-10379 GCA_018246255.1 Pachliopta kotzebuea | reverse complement strand
TTTCTTGACAGCAATTTCACTGCAATGAATAATGATATCAAATAGCAGTTATCTCGTCTACACGCTCCGTCTGCTATAACGTATGCTATGTGCGACGCTGTAAATCGCATATGCTAATAACACGACATCACTAACATACAACATTAACATACTTTCTCATTGTTATTCATTTCGTTCTACATATCTCTTATATAAATTTCATGTTTATAGTATTATGTAATTATTATCATTCACATAACTTAGCACATTAAAATAAAATACTACTTATAGTATATTTTTGTTTTGTTTAGTAGGTTAACTGTTTGAAGAATTGAAAATGATTTTATTTTTCAAATTATGCCTTCATGTAACTTCAGTCGTAGACATAATAGTAGCTAAATTTATTGTTTACTAACTATATGGTAAATGGCAAAACTTCTAAATTTCATTAAAAAGAGATAGATGCGGAAGTAATTTATTTTAAGTACAGTCTTATTAAAATATACGAGGAGTAATGGGTCCCACACAATATCTCACACAAGCCAAGCCATCCTCATCTGGTCGTGGTGCAACATGCTAATCAACAAACGAGGGTCTGATTCCCTCCCGCATAGGACCAGCGTGGTTGGGAATGGCCCAAACTGCCCCATTACGGGGGGAATCCAATATATATCCAACAGTGTACGTTTATCGGCTGATGATTGAAATATACAAAAGAACATATTGCTCCACTAGTTTTGCTTGATCACTTCATCTCATAGGTGAACACATTGCATGTCACGTCGAATAAAAATAAACTATACATTATTATGTATGTAGCTCCATGAACAAACGTATAAGACAATCGTCCACTCTCAAAACTCAATGGTAACAAGGTAAGAAAGTCGCGAACGCAATACAACCATTGCGCAACGAACCCGGGGGTTCATCTTTTATTGAATAACCAAATAAATTCTTCATTTCACTGTATAATTAAGGAGCCAACTTCGCAGCACAAAAGGAAAGTTGCCGAAACTAAATATTGACCCAAAAAGTTTCGCACAATCTGTAAAATGAATGAGCGCCGTATTGTTTAAAGGATATTGAAGGGAATTGGACTGGATACATATTTTCCGAAATTGTTAAGCCTTCATTTAATTACTTCGTACAATAGATACTTCTATTATGTCATCATTGTTCCTATCTCCCTCGCCTGTTTTGCTAATATAAATATTACTTAAAGAGCAATGAAGTTGGTGGTACCAAAAAGATATATATGTAGATAGATAAACTCTTTATTGCTCACAAAAATAAATTGATACAGCGAATAAACTAAAGATCACCTTAATTAAAAAATATCTATGATGATTTATATACTTTCCCATAAGTAAAATAAAATTTTTCACTAAGAAAAATATTAGGAATTTATTATCTTAAGAAGAAAACAGAGAAACCTTAAGAAATGCTACTAAAGGTAGGTCTTTGACTGTCTGAGACAGTCTAGGTAGGTACCATTGCAGCTCCTATGTCTACAGCCAATAGCTAATAGCAATGCGTAAACATTACTGTTACTGATTGAAGGATGCTGTATGCCAGTAAAATTACTGGAGAAACGAGACAAGACGACGAGCGCAATGTGATGCTGTGTATACCATCTTTACCCGCGCCTCGTTGTTATAGGCAGGCGTATCACTTACTTCTAAACTTTTTGCTCATCACGACGGCTAATCAAAGAAAAAGGTGAAGAAATAAGTAAAATTACTTTTCAATTTAGATATAAGCATTTATTTATTCGACCAGGCAACGAGACTAGCAAGGCCTTTACGTAATGGTAAGTGATAAGCCCATAACAACGCAGCCATGGTAAGATGGTATACACAGCATCACATTGCGCTCTTCGCTTTGAGACATAAGGTGTAAAATCTCATTACCCAAGTATTTTCCCTAACATACAGAACTCTTCAAAACGGAATACGGTAATGTTTACATATTACTTTTTGCCGGTAGAAATATGAGCTTCGGAGATAGTCCATACGGTCTCTTGCAAGAGATGTCACTGCTTTCTTCTTAAGATAGGAATCCTAATGTTTTTCTTAGCGATGAAACTTGTTTGACTTGTGGTTAGTATATGAATCATCATAGATGTTTCTAATTACGTTATCGTCTCATCAAGTTTTTGTCTGAAATAAAACCGATGATCTTTTTGGTTTTGTTATCAATGAATAATAGAAATACATAATACCACCACTCGCCTTTTTTATTACAATAGAGGTGGTCATAAGTCAAGCTCTTTCTCCAATTGTTTACTTTAATTTATGCATTTTGGCAGTGCCGGTGGATGATAGAAAACAATAGGTATTGAATGAAGAATTTACTACGCCGGCTATCAATTTATGTCATCATTATAGAAATATTTACTAAATGAAGGTGTGGTCTAATCATTATAAATTTGCAGTTTTGCAATTACCCATAGGAGTAGAAGTAGTTCACTATTTTATGTATCGCACATAATTTTTTTAATGCTCTCTGGAAGTTATTTAAATCCAAAAAAGGCGTTAGTTTCTATTGCAATGGAATATAATCATCATAACACATACGTTGATATAAACATTTGTTAAATTATTTAATTAATAAATAACTTAAGCCAAATAAGTACTGGGTTTGTTTATACGGTAAAACTTTATTGTTTTTATAGATTGTTTTTGTTAATAATGATGTTCTATAGTCGTTATGTCTAGAGAAATAAAAGTGTAGATGTGACTTGTATGAATATAATCAATCACTTCATATGCTTTTGTCAGATTTAAGTATTAATTAAATTTTAAAATTTAATGGGAAACTTTTCGTAAAATCTCTGAGAAATAAAATTATATTGCAGCAGAGCATTTCCCATTACATATTTAATATTAATTATAAAAACTAAGTTAATAAAGAACTTTACTAATTTATAACAAAGATAATATAATACTTAAAATTTAGTATAATTTCCAAAATTCTTTTCGAATTTACGTAAAAGCTTTTATAAAATGTTGTTATTTTGCAATGCATAGTCCAAGAGTTTTTAAGCAAATTTGCTAATTTAATTATTTATCTTTTATATTTCAGAAAATGAAGCTGACTTTCTATGTGGCAGTTTTATTAATCTCAATCTGTAAAGGAGCAGTAGACGTGGAAAGAACGGTACATCAAGTTGAGAGTATATTAAAGTCTAATTCCTTACTACCGAGATTAACACGCGAAGAGATACTACAACTATTAAATGACATAAGAGCTGAAGATGCTAAAAGTAGACTGTTACTCAAAAACTTAAAAAAAGATGATAGCGATTCAACCGTTGTCGAAAATGAAAAAAGTAACTCTGTACCTAATATCCAAACAGTAAAAGTACTAAAAAAGGTACCACAGGGTGTCACCACGACGGAGTCAACATTTACAAATATTGTAGAAAGTACAACAAAAAGTAAGACTACTAAACTGGCAGTAGTATTGCCTTATACACCTCGAGACGGATCGTCTTTACAAGAATTGTATACAAGGCCACCGCGAGTAGAAATAGTCCCAGAACCGAAGGTGACGAAAAAACCTACACGAACACAGAAACCAAAGGACAATATAAAATCAGACAGTAACGTAATAGTAAATAATATTAATAAGTCAGATTTTCCAGCGGAGTTACAAGCCTTTTTGAATGCACACGGTTTAAAAGGTACACCAGGTCAGGATAACTTTTTGTTACCTCTTGATGGATTTAAACCTCTACCCTCAGCCAAAATTATAGACGAATCTGTTCAATTACCAGAAAGCATTCTGCTAGCTTATGATTTAATATCACCATCGGACAGTAAACCTTCGTTAAAAAAAAACAAAGACGTTTCACAAACGAATTTCTTATACGAACCATTGCCCCCGGAATATCCATTTGAATTAGACACATCGGCCTCTGAAACAACAGATGCGATACTTCCCTACGATTTACCTAAACCGAGGAAAGTTAAAGCTCTTACGTCTACACCTAACTACGAACCAATCGATTACGATTCTATAAAAGTTATACCACTAAACAAAGGCCCTAACCCAATAGATGACGAGAAAGTTCTTTTTAAAATTGAACAGAATAAGAGACAAGTAAATGGAACAACAAATGACGACGATACGACTAACAGTATTTCTACAACAGAAGAATCCACCACTATTGCCAACGATTTCAAAAATTCTGCACCCGCTCTGGACAATGATCAAGGTGCATCTATTTCTGATCTTGAAGATTCATTCGGAGGTGCAGCACCGGAAGTGCCAGGTGATTCCGTATTGCCGCCGCCTAGAAAAAATGGCTTTTATTGGATGTTAGATTGGAATAGCTTCCTAGAAGTAGGCGATGGTGACTCCAAAGTTAATATTCGCTTTGAGCCCAAACTCGGTGATCCACAAATGTTTTTGCCTGTGAACGTTCCTTGAAATTAAAATACATGAATTATGAGTAGTAGTCTAGTCTAATATATTTAGTGAACAGTTTCTAATATTTTCAATATTTCCAGCTTATTATATATTTTACTAATGAACATTCAACAAAAATGATTTTTTCATAATAATTTGAAAGAAAATGTCAAAACTTCAATGTCTTGACAGAAAACTAACATTTGCAAAAATTTGTGCTAGATACTGAATGTGACCATTCCTCTCTCCAAAGCATTGTTATAATCATTGTATGGTAGACGAATATACAAATGTTAGTACTTATAAACTTAGCTAAGATTTATTTGGTGCACCAAATAATAGATAAAATATTTTTTAATGTACTTTGTGCATTACACAATTTACAAATTAAAATGTATTTCATTCTCCTCAACAAAGTTCGAATATTAATAAATTGAAGACTGATATTATTAATTAATTTACCATAGCTGTATTGAGGGAGAGAAAACAAACAATAGCTACTTGAAATGAGATATTTTCAACGAGAAACGTAGAGTGAAGTATTAATAACTTGATACTTTTTGACGTAACAGCTCCTAAACGGTGGATCGAGGACGAAATTAAAAGTGGAAGTTCTTTTCATCATAGAGCAACAGACATACAAACAATACATAAAGTAAAACTTCTGAACAACTATTTCTTAATTCCGGGGAGTACACGTCAAACTTAATCAATAAAAACGAAAACGATGCCAAAGTTGCAAGTTAATGTTACGCATCAACAGGCCAATCTAAGCGAGCCCAGTCGCTAAGCTGTAAAATACAAGTTACTGTCGTAACACTAAAGGTGTTCCACTTAACTTGATAACAAGGTAATCGTTGCTTGGAACTTTGTTTTCATTTATTACACTTGAATCGAGAAACAATACTTTTATATTAACATTACTAGCTTAAGACATTTTAAATTGGTTAACAGTGAAAACGAAATTAATATTTTTTCTTTTGAATTATAACTTATAATGAAAAGCTTCTGAATTAACTCAATTGCACTTTATTGTACCTTTTGTTAATATTTTTTTTATTTGTTTAATTCTATTAAAACAAATTGTTCTTATAGGAGAGTATTATAAAACTTCAGCTCTGATATGAATTTTTCGATTGATTCCTCCAATTTGTATAACATTCGTTTAATTTATTCTCCTACATAGTCATGAATAAATAAAAAAATATTTTACATATCGACTGTATCCATCGTGCTCAATCAAATTAATCTCTTGAACTCCTCAATTCAACGTTCAGGGTTTTTTTTTAGTCGAGGCAACGAGTCAAGCAAGGTTTTCACCTGATGGTGTGTGGTACGCTTGTCTATAACAACGTCGCGTTAATTAAGATGGTATACACAGCACCACATTGCGCTCATTGCCTTGTGACATAAATGTTAAGTCTCATTACCCCAATCATTTCACTAGCATACAACCTCCTCCAATCCGGAACGCAGTAATGATTGCACTTTATTATTTACGGGTTGAAATAGGAACTGCGGTGGTAACTAACTAGATGGTCTCCGACAACGGAAACCTACCATCAGTGAAATATTTACCACTGTGGTGGCAAACAAGAATAAGGCCTACCTCATGGTAGACACTGCCAGCTATAGAGGCCTGCAGTTCTAAAGGCTCCTCTGGCTCGATGCCGACCTCGGAAAAATCTTATCACGCTCTTTTTGAAAGACTCAATAAAGTACTCAAACTCAGAGAAGTAGCTTGAATTGTCCCTACAATTAAAACGCGCTTAAAACGCTCGTTCTGAGTATCTAAAGCGGTAATGGGTTAGTCATACCCGGAATACGATTTATAAAGGCGCGAGTTGAGCCCCATTGAACTTTCTATTCTCTGATAATGTATAGTAATGCTAGTCATTGGGAAAACTTATACAGCTCATCGGATACTGGGCTCGCATACCCGGACCCCCCGGCCTAGAGACTATTAAGCATTGAAGAACTCAGCGAATAACAATTTTCCTGTTTTTCATTATGACTCCTTGTGCCAACGATTGTGGTGGTAAAATTAATGTTCATATTCTATACCTGCGTCTTTCTCCTCATTACACCACCCATACGGCTAACTCTTCCTATTTAGTTTCTTCATCTAAATCAAAAGTTTAGCTATAATACAAAGTTTATTTACAGCCATTTAAAGATTTTATGCGATATTATAACTAGTTACGTAATAATATTGAGTAAGAATGTAAGAGGTCCCACATAACAACTCACGGGACCCAAACCAACCTGACCAGCTCGTATACCCTGCTAATTAACAGACGAGGCTACGACTGTCGACCAACCTGCATTAAACCAGCGTGGTGGGAGACAACCCAAATTTCTTCACTATTGGGGAGGCATATATTCAGCATTGGACTTCTATCGGCTGTCTATGAATGAAGAGGATTACTAGTTACGAATATAATATTAATCAACTAAAATAACAGCTACATATTATATACAAGAGGAGACAACTTATCCATTAACCGACGGAACTACATACGTACGGTTTGTCACCGGTATGTCATCTTTGTAACATCACTCCTGCTGCCAAAACTATCAGTGTTATACATTTTCCATGTAAAATACATTTATAGGGATTTTTTTTAATAAAACTTTCACCAGTGCTTAATTTTTATATGATTAATCTCTAAATAACTATAATCTACCTGCCACAACAAAAATACATGTATGCAATATTGAAGTTTTCTCTTCAACGTAGGATTAGTAAAGAAAATTCACTAGCTACGCCTCTCTTGATAGCAAAACGGTGATAAATATTACTTAAAATTAAGTGACACAATTTGCGTCGTTATATCCTAGTACAAATTCAAGTTACTTTTTAATCGTTCCTCTGTTATGTGAAGACCGGGTTTTTATTCCATCTTTTAAACCTCCTTTTCTTTCAAAGCATATTCTCTTTAGTTATCTGTTCTTCTTCCACGCATAACCTCTCAGGCTTCAGTCCCCGCTTTACAATATCTCGTTTCATACCTAGCTTACACCAATAACTTATAAAATCAAGTTTGTGGTATATTTGATACTAACTGAGAAAAAAGAGTGTAGCCCAAGCTCGGGCTAAATGATGTTCCTTTGAAAAGGTCTATGTCCAGCAGTGGACTGCCGCAGGCTGTTGATGAGAAATAAAAAGATAAAAAACACAAATTTTAAACAGTAATGTTATCACGTGATAGGCAATTAACATAACTGTAATAGTAGCAAGGAGATGAGTTGTTAGAAGCTAATCTGATGTGGCGGTATCCCGCGTGGGGAGGGGAATCCATCGGAAGTTGAGCGTGTAACTGACGTACTCTAATCAAAGTTTTAGCGGCAGTGCTGTGCAGCGAGCTACGGAGACATAAAGCAAACTTGTACGTGTCTATGAGCGGGTTCATTTGCAAATTTAGGACATGGTTTTGATATACACAAAGAAAATGTGTTAAATCAGAATTCTTGATTTTTACGGATTACAGTAAACACTTGCCGGTGTCCATGTGAGATAATCTGGTTACCACAACTTACCCTATTTAACGACACGATTGCAATGTGATATTTTGTACACATCTGTTCTAGTGTAAGTCATTCATGTCCCGTTATTTCAGTAGACGGTGTCATAGTAAACACCAATGCACATCAACTATCTGGAAAAAGCGGCATATAAAGACTAGCAGAGGATACAGATGATTAAGTTTCCTTGAGGACCGATAGACGTCTACTGCTGGTCAAGGGACTCCCTCAACAATAGGACGATTTAGTTCATCTCCCACCAGGTTAGTCCAATGCGGCTCGGTGGGGTTGTGGGCATAATTAGTAAAATCTGCCAGTTATGAAATGACTAATATTTCATCAACAAAGTTTAGCTCTATTACGAAGAATAATTTTCTATCTGTGACACGGGAGTTACCGGTATACACCTTTGTTCGAAAGTTTAGAAGGCAATCGAAGTAATATCAAACCTTACAATGCTCTCAAGAAGTTGACAAAACACGTTAAATTATTAAAAATGTTCACGATGGATCTCTTATTAAACTCATGAAGTCTTTGAAACAGGAATGCTTTGGTTCATAACATTCAGGCATTAACTTTGTCTTTGATATTGTATATTTGTAACAAAGAAAAAGACTTGCGAGTCTTCCAAGTCTCTGACGAGTTAAGTCTAAAAATATATTTGTTAAACACTGTTGGAATACGCTCCAATTGCACAAATATTAGATTTTTATAATTATACTCACAACTTTTAGTAAACACTGTTAGCAGAATCTCCAGTTTAATAATTAGTAAATTGTTATTTTTATACTCACAGCTTTTAATTATTCATAATTCAATTCTCTTTTACATCAATACAAACGACCATCGCTTCTCTATGGCTAGTGCCCGAAAGAATCAGGGACTGACCGCCCATAATAAATTCTAACAGTTCGTTCAGTGTTGCCATATTTTGAACATTGTCAATTAATATCAATAAAACCATAATATATTTGAAAACTAAAGTCTTTAACTCGTCCGTGCTGCCAGTAAAGACTTGCGGTACTCAGGCTCGAAGTCACCCAAGGAGCGATGGAGTGGGCTATGCTCCGAGTATCGAGAAAGAAATGACGAGATCTCCAGAAGAACTAAGGTCACCGACATAGCTCTAAGGATTGCTAGACTTAAGTATCAATGGGCAGGCTCACTACGCAAAGGCCTGACGGCCGATGAGGCAACAAGGTCCTTGGTTGGCCGCTGCGTACCGATGAACTCAGTCCTGGAAGGCCTCTTACAAGGTAAATTGACAATCTGGTGAAGGTTGCAGGAAACTGGATGCAGATAGCGCAGGACTGGTCGGAGTGGAGATGTTTAGGGAACACCCATGTCCAATAGTGGGCATTTATGCCGATTAACGCCCGCTGATGAACATGCATCAGCCTTGATAACGATGACAAATAATATCTCGTGATATAACAACGTGTTAATACTTTTCAGTGTACCCTTTTAAAAATATTATTCAAAATTTTAAAACGCGAGAGGTTTATGGAAAAGAATGTTTTAAAATAGTACTAGCGGTGCACTCCCACGATGTGTGAGAGCTTTGCCGGCTAACAAATGTACGTGAGTATCCATACGGACGGCACATGAAATATGTACGTTGCTATCAAGTGCCATTAACGCGGTCATATCTGCGTATTTCACCTAAGTTTTAACATAACATTACAGTTAATTACTTCGCTTATCTCATGATTAATATCGTCGCACGAAACACATTTTCAAATTTCATATATATTAAACGGGGATTTTCCTTCCATCTTGCTCATAAAAATCCTTCCGATTCTGTGACCAAATAATTTTAAGTTCAGCAAACTTTTTTAAATTTTACATTGCTAATGGAAATGCGCAGGAGTACTCTGAATATCTCTGAAGTTATGTTCTATTTCACCAACCACGTCATCTTCCCACTTCCTAGGTTGGCTGATAGAGAATGCCCACAGGCGTAAAGCCTTTCTTTTGTAACCTAATTATAAGCAATTCAATAAAAAATTTAATCAAAGAATTTTCTGTTACACTGTTAACATTAAAATCATAAACAAAATTAACGAAACTAATAAAATTGTGGCGCATGGGAGGATACTTTATTTTCCCTAACGCGCATTAATAACGTTTGCGTGTTATTCAATAAAAACCGAGTACTTTTACGAATAAGGTTTTATTTATGTGTTTACTCGTGGTTTATACACACATTAGATACTTATAATAAATGTTTGACGTTATATAGAATATTTTGAACACACAAATACCGGTCGCCAAGAATGACGGAAACAAAGAGAGAGAGTGACCATTGACAAGTGGCATTATACTATTTTATCACAAAATTAAAATTTGTTTAATAATATTTTATTTGGGCTTACCAACGTAATACTGGGATATACATGGAAACCTCTTCATTAAACTTATGAACATAAATTATATAAATTTTTATTTATATATATATATAT
>DWLS01007839.1:0-10379 GCA_018246255.1 Pachliopta kotzebuea | reverse complement strand
ACTTTAATCATCTCAATATATCACCCGCACTCCTTGACGTCCGTCCGTCATCCCCCGTAACGTTCCGTTCCCTACATGTATATATTGTTATATTATTTTACTAGCTCCAGCTCCTTTCTAGCTTGAACACGGTGATGTTAACATACTGCAGCTAGGCGACAGAAATATTCGTTCCTGTAAACTAAGAGGGATTTATGGGGATCCAAGCCAACCTCACTTGCTCGTGCACCATGCTAATTAACTAACGAGGATCTGGCTCCCCAAAAAACCCGCTTTGAGCCAGCTTGGTGTGAGACGGCCTAATTCCCCCACTATCGAGAAGTCTGTGTCCAACAATAGACATCTATCAGTTCATGAAGAAGAACTAAGCCTGTTTTGATAAAGGAGATACGGACGGAAACTTTGTTATATATTTCGGTTATGTAAATATGTGAAATAATGTTTATTACAGATTGTGTAAGGACCGCGACAGCCCCCTTTCGTCCCTCCCAGATTTCCAGGCCTCCGGCAATGTAAAACTGAGGTAACTACATTCACCTTCCGCTCACTTGTGCAGCATCTGATAACAGTTCTCTGCATCCTTTATCAAATCATTTTCATTTTCGAGTTACTTTTAGTTACATTGGAGACATCATTCAAGTTAAATCGAAAGTTTGTAAATAGGCATTGCGACCTTAGGTCATATAATTAGACTGTTACTTAGCTAGCCTAGTTGTATAGGTAGGTAGAAAGGAATGTCAGTACAATTTTTCGGCATATTAGTTAACCTTGATCGCTTTCTAAAACATCTAATGAAAGCGTAATTTTTTGTATTCAACGTAATGTCTAGAACTAATGATATGCGATAATTCTTTAAGTAATATTTAAAAAAAAATTATCTATATCCATACGAAATTACCCTTGATTAAGAAAATATAATTTATTCTGTAATTCTTCCATCAAACATTACTTTAAAAGATTACATATTCAATGAGATATTTTATCCAAAACTCCTGTTAAAAAAAGTTTGGACTTCATTAATATTAATTATTTTATACTATAAAACAAGCTTACGTTTTAATTTTGTTTCTAATAAAAATCTTTTTTTTTTAATTCAAAATTTCGTACTAATACATGTTTTACTATCGAAACGCATGCTAGTGTGCAGTAAACTGTTTACTATATAAATGTTGAAAGGCTAATTGTTTCCGTCCGCGAATCACCTGACAACCCTTACGAAACTAAACCTGACGCTTGCAGAGAACGCAACTCGCCGCGGAAAACTAAATCAACGTCGCGCTACAGCGGCCTCCATCACCCAGTCGTGTCAGACCCGGACAAGAACACCCGGCTCACGTGGCACGGGAAAGATGGCCATTCCACGTTAATAAAGATCGATTGGCCCGTTGAGAACTCGTCGGTCAGCAATCTGACCACCAGCACCCTCAACTCTAGCCCCCTCACTCCCGTCACGCCCTTGTACGATCCGCTCGAAAGTGACTCTGAAGTCAGCGAGAACAAACACACCATCAAGATAAAAACAATAGAATGCGACAACTGTGACCGCGAGAAGTGTCTGAAGTGCGAGCTCAAAGCGACCGACTATGAAAACATGAAACTCAGCCACGACTTCTCTGAAACCAATTTACACGACAGCTTAGAGCCGAGCCCCGTACATTCCAGTGACATAAGCTACCAGAACCTCAACAGGCTGTCGGCCGTCTCGACCTCCTCTAACTCCGATCACAATTCCGAGAAGAGGAAAGACAATGATATTCTTAAAGTTATGACGTCATCACACGAAAGTTCGTCTAGTTACTCTAATGTCAGCCTAACAAAACACGGAGACGAATTATACGAATGCTTCAACTTCAGCCGGCCTAATTACATCAACCTCCAGTCGTCTAGTACCTCTAAAAGTTCTCCTGGATCACCATTGAAGAGCCCCCTCAAATCAACAATTAGTATAACATTCCGTTCGCCTACTAAATCCAGGAACAGAGATTATGAACTGATTGAAAACATAGATACCCCTACCAATGATAGGGATTCTGTTTACGAGGATATTGATCTAGAAAAAAATTTGTCTATAGTAGAAGAGGCACCGGTACCGGAAACAGACGCCAGCCTACCCACTCAGCAGGCCTGTCAGCCAGGAGACTTCACCGACGATTTAATAATACTAGAAACTCCCACTGAAATCACTAATATCGATGACAACGCTGACGTTTACAGTCAAGTAAAATTTTTCAGAAAGAGCATAGAAGAAGTCAACGCTATGATTCTTGAGTCTCCTGAAAAACCTAGGAATAGGAAAAGCATTGAAGGTGTTAACATGATAATAGAATCTCCCGAGAAAGAAAGACGTTATGAAAACGTTGTTTTTATAGAAGGAAGAGATAGGGAATATGAGAATATCAACGTAGATACTCTCAAAATCTGTGATAAAGTAGATATAAGCGATGTAAATGAGGTAAAAAATAATCATGAACAAAATACAATAATAGAACGCGAGAACGGCAATGTGATAAAACCTAACGCCGTTTCAAAGAATCTCAACGTAAGGGAACTGGCTATTCGCTTCGAAAGCCCGACCGAGCAGAAAGGCCCTTTTACTTTTGATAAATTTAAAACGGAAATAAAATACCCCATAGCGGAAAGGAGAGACGAGAAAGACGAAAGGAAATTAGAATCGAGGAAAAAAGAGGTACAGGTAAAATTACCTCTGGCTGTATCACCTAAAACGTACAAGTTATCTAAGAATTCTGCGCGATCGCTTGATGAAAACGCATTCGTTAAAGAATTCGGCAATGAAACAAATGATAGGCGTAAAAGTTTAGAAGTTAAAGAGGCAAAGAAGCAAACCAAAATTCTTCCAGATTTAAATCTTAACATCGAAGAGGCAGATACAAAAGTCGTTAGTATAACACCAACGACGGAGAACAAAATATCATTAATACAAAGGTTTGAATTAAAGAAGCCCGAATTAAAAAACCTCATAGGAATTGAAACGGAAAAGAAGTTGAGCCGCGAGAGAATAGAGAAGTATAAAGAGGAGCGCAGAAACTTTTTACGAGAGAAATACAGTTCACAATCATTTAGAAGCAACCCCGAGCAGTTGACGCGAATCAAGATCAAAAGGGATCCTGAAGATAGGACGGAAGAATGTGAGAGGCTGCTAGACGATTTGCCGAAGTTCGAGAGGAGGAACACAGTTGATCTGGGACAGAGGATGAGGTTTTCACTTGCGAAGAGCAGTAACAACTTGGACACGATACCTTCACCGGTCAGCCCTGTTCGAGATCTAAACTGCTCTGCAAATCTAGAATATTCCAGAAACGTGGAGAACTGTAAAAGGGACAGCGCGCGCCGGGAAGAAAGGTACGTTTTTACTTTTAATTTCATTTCACGTTCTCGATTTTTTTTTTTCAATTTATTCTTTTATTTTTGTGGTTAACGTTGCACAAATAATCGGTTCAGCTACTTTGTTATAACTATTGCTTATTGATAATACCGCATCCGCTGCTACTTAACTATTATCACATTTGATTTTCTCAACTTCTTTATTAGTTTAAATACAATACTTTTAATAGAATTAACTTAGGTTTGTTATTTATTTGCTTATACTAAAGACTAGAGCGCCTGCTGAATGTTCATAGCAACAATGATTTTATTCAAATTAATTCTGATATTAAAGAACTCCGGTTCAGGGATACCATATAAAAAAATCTAGATTTTGTTAATTCTTAATACTACCCTGTGGAGATTTTTGGGAAAACCCTATGACAAGCAGTGAATTTCTATTAGCTGAAGATGATGATGTTATTTCCCAGGTTACAATAAATAATGTAATTATTGCAAGGTCACGTAAAATTGGAAAATTAAAAAGAATATTTTTTGGGGCTGCGATAAAAATGAGAAAAGAGAAAGTATATATTTTAGCGTATAAATATACACATACATAAGATTAACTTTCCATATGGTTTAAACTAGCGTGATATTTTCAGGAAGGAAAAGGTGTCACCGTCGTTCCACATTCGCGACATGGCCGCCATGTTCGAACAGAAGTCGCAGAACAGCAACGACTGACCGAAGAACCCAACGGCCTACAAGTCGAGACTGCACTAGGTAGAGCATCACAGGCAGAGGCGTAGCTAGAAATTCAACTAGTCAAAAACAAATCCGGCAGTTCGAGCCCGGAAGGCAGAAGTGAGATTTCATATTCCTAGTCGTTTAGTAATGACAAGGAGGAGAAGAAATGCAGTGTATCTAGATTCTAGGACCATTGCGCATCGTCATAGTTAAAATGTACTCGAATTTTTCCTCGATATATCTTATAGTGATAGTAGTATGCAGTAGGTGTTCCCAGGGAACCCTTCTATGCCCTGTATTGTTTAATGTATAACATTTTGCTCTTTAATAATTCTAGCTACGTCATCACCGCAATGTGATAACTTCCCGTATATTATAAGCCTTTCACCTTGCGCTTGATACGATTTTTTATGACCCTCAATGGGTCCAGCTGGCTCTGCAACGTTGGTTAATGTGTCAATAATTCTTTGATTTCTCAAAAAAAAAAAATATTTTGTACACATGTTTAGATGTTCGACCCAAATCGATATTGCCTTCAAGTGCTAAATCAATTCATGATCATTGTTATTTATGATCTGGAAAATTTAGTCTTCCTATTAGGGATTCAAAAGACCCTGATTGGTCTCCTCTAAATTAACTTACTTAAGTTAATTGTAGTATTTCTTTCTGTCAAGCGCTAAGGAAAACCATCGATAGGGTATTTAGTAGGCAAAATCATAAACTCGAGAACAAGCTTCTGAAGGAGGAGTATCTTCCAGAAGATTGGCCACATTAATACAAAGAAAAATGCCTTTGTGCTATTCAATATTAATATTTTCAGAACTTGGGTTGTTTGTACGGTTAACGGCACATTTAAATACTTTTCCAATATATTTTTTTTATTTAGATTAGTTACTATAATCTAGAGCACATTGTTGCCGAGAGGAGCAGTTTTTACACCGGCCTAATATTGTATTCAAGAGCTAGAAGCTTCTGGATTGCGGGCCCGGTGGTCACCGTTACGTTGTTTGTTGTATATTATTCGGTACGGTTAAGCATTGCACTATTTATAAGTTACGGATTAACTGTAAAGTTACATTGTAAATACGTATCGCGCTTGGCTTGGAAGTATGTTCATTTATACGCGTGTTGAGTCCGCGTGTTTGTAAATATTTTATTTAAAAAGAAAATTAATGCGCTTGTCGACTTTTTTATTTTAAACATCACATTTTATCATTCATAATTTTTTTTATATATCAATCGTTCTGACTTTTGAAATTGCTCTATTTGGTGTCATAGACAAAGTTTCCCGCGCGAAGTTTATATCTGACAGCTGTCAAAAGTCATGACAGTTGAAGTTGATGAAGAAAATTGTATCCTGATTGAAAACGACATCATTTATCATCACAAGTTTAGTAAAGATTACTGTATTTACACTATTATTATAATTTATTTTCATTTTGGCACCCAATTGTATTTTTTTTATTCTTTTCACATCCTGAAATGGTTGACTGTGAGAGAATACCTTGTGGCATTCAGTCTTTTTGTTTACTGTGTCTATCATATATTCTTTTCTCTCATGTTTTGTTTGTGCAATAAAAGTATAAATAAAGAGACCATGTGCCGGCTCTGCACCAAAGACCATATAAATTGACCATAAAGCAGAGCATCGCTACACGGACGTCGATGAGCGCGCCACTCGGTTGTCAAAGTTGTTGTGTTTATAACTTATTTATTAACTTAGTCCCTCCATCACCATTTAAACTCATCACAGATGCTTAGTATTATTTTTGTTAAGTTCCCCATTTGTATGTTTGTGCACTTTTTTCGTTGAATTTGCTAATTTAATTTTTTGTTAAGAAACTCTTGTGAATCGAGTAGAGTAATTACGTATAGTAGTTTTATATTCAAGGGCGAGTGAAATGATGATTGGTGATCGGTCGAATCACCAGTAGATGATCCGTTTCAATGCAATGGTTCTTCACTAACCCGCATTGGGCCAGCGTGGTTGGAGATGGCCCAAACACCTTCATTATTAGGGAGAGGCCTAGGTCCAGCTGTGGACGTCTATCTATAGGTAATACGCATTTATAACCTAAACTCCTGACCAAAGTTAAGCTTCAGCAAAATCAAAAGTTACAGTTTATATATTAAATGTTATTAGACAATTGAAATGGGAATTTATAATCTGTATCACTGAGGCTTTTATGGGGTTTTTTAATTGGTGGAAGGATTTCAGGAACTGATCTACCTTCATTGTTAATCTACTATTATAATGGCTTCATCCTTCCTGCTGTCAGCATATGAGTGCTGGAGTATTTTGGGCAGACTCAACCCATCTTCATTATCACTTGATACCGAGTGTAAAATAAAAAGTTGTAGATAAAGATATTATATAAAAAAACCTTTTTATCCTATTCGAAGGATTATTAATCTTCAAATATATTCTGAGGGCTCATTAATGAAAAATTTATTCATTACCATCCTATAATCACTTTATAGGTTGTAGACTTTACTTGAAGGTAATGACTTAGTCAAGTTTTTGGTGGTGGGCGTATTGCAATTGTATGCTTGTGTGCCTTCTCGCATATACACAAACATATGTATATTTATATATATATGTGAACGAACAAACATCACACTTTCATTATAATATAATCACCTATTATTATATAATTCCATTGCTAAAAATTATAATTAGTAAAATTAAATATATTCAAAGTTTAGATCAACAGATTGATAATGTAGTAAATAATCGCGTGTTGCCATATGTAATGAATAACAAGCGGAAATGCATTTATAACTATATTTTTGTAAGCGGTGTTGTATTATCTGTGACTGTCACTTGGGTTGTTTGGTTGGTGGTTTATTACCTCTTTCATTTATACTGTCGTGGAATGTTCTATGGTGGTATACTAGTGGCTATACCACCACCAGTATTGTGCGAATATTACTGTATTTACTGTACGGTGTTGCATTGTAGTGAAATTACTGGGGTAACGAGATGAATTTGCATAACCTAACCTAACCTAACCAGAGTTTATAAGTGAAAACATAATCCATACAATCAACCCAATGACCACAGATACAGAAAAATATATTGTAAAGCGCATTTTTTTTAAATACATACAGAACAACACACAAACAGACAATAATAGTGTGAAACTTTGAATTGACTATTGTACTGTAATTGATTTACTTAAAGATATCTCGCTTTCAGCAGATCAGCTGTCAACAGTATAAAATGGCCGCCGCGTGGATAAACTTAATATATACAAATGTAGAAATATAAATTATATGTATTGTGGTATCTTTACTGGTGGTAGGTCTCCGTTGCCGCAGACCGTGTAGTTACCACCGCAGCTCCTATTGCAGTCGACAAACAGTAAAGTGTTTTTGTTGAAGTGTGCTGTATGGTAGTGAAATTACTGCGGTAACAAGATTTTTAAGGCGATTTCAATGTGGTGCTGGTGTATACCATGTCAACCAATTCCACGTTAAGAGCTGGTGTTTTACCATCAGTTGAATGTTGTCCTCTTCTCGTTGGTTTGATTGAAAAAAATTCAAAGTATAAACTATGATATTATATTAAATAAACCTAATGTAAATATCTTAAGAAATTTTTTTAACTACCCACAAATCAATGAAATGTTTCATCAAAGACAAATTTCAATTACGTTTTAGTTTAATAATTTATAGTGTGTTTTAAGTTTTATAACTTGTTTAACATAACAATAGTTATTATTAATTTTATACGTCAATTGACGCGGCGGCCATTTTTCTTTCTATAATATATCGATTTAGCGAATGTTTACTTCCATTAATGCATTTTTCTATTATATATATTCGTGCGGAGGGACTGGAGGGTTGGAGTCAGTAGTTGGCCCCCTTCCCCTCGGGTCCCTCAGCCGCGTAATTAACAGACTGTGAATCTGCCAAATGAAACGATCGTGTAGCCATATCCCTCCCATTATGTATTAGTACCCCCTACTGTAATATATAACGTTGTATACCGGATTAAATAATTTGTAAGTACCATTGTAAATTATTATAACTTGCACAAGAAACTGGAACGGAAGTGGGTGGGGCTCTGCTGTTTGTGGTTTAGCGAGTTGTGAGATTTCATCGGAAATTGTCGTTGCTGTGTATTGCTGGTTCCGTATCCTACTTCAGTTTCCAGTGTTATTGTATAAAAAAAGAGCTTTAAGGGCAGCCCCGGCTTGTATCGTAGCGTTAGCGCCGGAAGTGATTGTACACAATAAAAGTATTATCGAAACTTGACTGTTGTTTTTTTATTATACATCCCTTCCTCCCTGACGCGTTGATACGCAACAGCGGACTCAAAGACTTGGTAGGTTAATGCGCTTTATCATCGTCATCAACATTTCAACCGACTGAGGTTCACACCGAAAGTACCGGGTTCGAATCCTGCCTGCACCAATGAACTTTTCAATTTATATGCAGTTAGTATAACACTAACTAATACCACGTGCTTTGACGGTGAAGGAGAACATCGTGAGGAAACCAACATGGTTATGTTCAAAAAAAAATTAATAGGCAATTACTATATTATTGCGCTTTACCACCATAGACCACATCTTCACTTAACACCAAGTGGGATCGTGGTCAAGCATTAACCTATACATACGTAAAAAAAAAAGGTGAAAATTTGGAAAACTTAGCTGATATTCTCCTCGTGCTTGTAAAGAATTTTCATCACTAAGTTCATAACAATAGAAAATAGCGTATTCTTCATTACTGTAATCGACTATTGAAATTAAATTTATTTGATATGGAAAAGAAAAACTATACAGAATTCAACAAACACAAAAGGGTCAAAGTAAAGGTCGGCGCGGAGTCTATTTTATGAGTCTACAGTTTAATATTTCGTGGTATATTAATTGCAAGTGTTTTTATTTTATTTTATTATTAGGTAAAAATGTAAGTACGACTCCTTAATTTTTACTATAATGACTTTCAAAGGACCTAATTTAAAAGTTTTGATGAACTGATTTTTTCCCCGAAAATCGGCAATTTCTTGAAATATATTTAAAAAATTTAAATTTTCTTGAAATATATTTATATACACCGTTATTGTATGAAGTAGTCTATACATAGAGAGGATAGGAACTATACTTCAGTCTTACACCTATTACCTTTATACCCTATATACCATACATGGACAAACATGATTTAATACTCAAACATTTTATTATTGTTTTTACACTATATAGAAGTAAAATATTTAAATATTGTGTGCTGCAGTGGTAACAAAAGGCCATCAGGACTTACCTTAGTCCTATTGTTAATAGCCCGAGACTATTGATAAGAGCTCTAACAGCTTAACCGGATTTTATTTACAAAGAGACAGGTCCGAATGTTTGATGTACATCAAAGATCTATCAATCGTTTTATAATTAACATATTAACACAAAATCCCCAATTTGAGTATTCATTAAAATTTAATCAAAACAAAATTTGCGTTTTCTATTCATTCTTATCTATGGACAAATAAAATTAAACAACGGTATATATAAAAAGGAAATTTTATTTACACAAACAGTTAAAACTCTTAATTAAACATACACACAACATACAAACGTTATAATTTCAACAAGCGACTTAACTATATCCAAATATACGGTTAATGCTTTACGCCCAGCTGTGGGCAATCAGTTGGTGATGAAATAAATTTAATACATATCGTTTTTTGTATATTTAATAATAGAACATTTCTCAATTGAAATAATTAACAAATTATAATATTACTGGTGACTGACATAACTCATGAGATCCGAGCAAACAACAAAAAAGGCTCTGGTTCCATCAAATCTCATTGGGCTAGAATGGTGGGATTCGGCCCAAATCCCCCCACTATTGGGGCAAACTTATGTCCAGCAGTGGGCGTGTGCGAATGAAGGTCACATTTACATACCACAGCAGCTCCTATTCCTGCTAAACATTAACATATAGACTTTACTATGTTGTAGAGAGAATAACTGAATATATTACCGGAGTAACAATATGCAGTGTATATCACCTTCTAGTGACCTAACTACTGAACACTTAATATCACGTGAAGAAATATATCACGTACTATTCTTTGGTCTTCGCACCTGATGGTGAACAGTAAGATATTTATACAGAGCATATAAAGGTAAGGTTATGCTTTAACTAATAACCAGTGATTCCCAAAGTGGTATATATCGACCCCTTAGGGTCTATGACAACCAGCAAGGGATCTACGTCAGTAAAAATTAGGGGGTCCATGAAATGAAAATGGGGGTCCACGATAGTGGATTTCAACACATCCTTCTCACTAAAAATAT
>DWLS01007838.1:0-10380 GCA_018246255.1 Pachliopta kotzebuea | reverse complement strand
GAAAATCCTTATGTACTTTCTTTTTTTGTAACTCTGTGATAGTGCACAATAAAGTATATTTGTATTGTATTGTATAAAATTCAAGTTACAACAGAATCATGAAGAATAGAAATACGAATAAATACATAAACAGCTTTCCTAATATTTCTCCTAATGAGGATAAATAAAAAGATTTGTTATATGCAATAAAGGATTAGAAGGAAACAGGTAGATGTTTAGATAAGTCTGTTCGCTTGGCATCAATCATTGTCTTGAAAAATTTGGCTTTTAGTTCGTACTATTTAGTTTACATTCTAAAACCATCTCAGATGGCATGCGACAGCTGTTTAAAATATTTCGTCTTACGATGTTGTTGGAGATTAATATTTTTTCTTGCTTCATCACTATAACTAAATATGACTCACGCAAGCCCGAACTATAATTTGTTAATATTGTTTTATATTATCAACGTATTATTTATTAATACAATAAAAAGAGAAAAATGTATATTATTAAATTAATGTATATACAGTTTTTAGAAAAGATATTAATAATACTTGCTTTCTCTTGTTAAAGCATTAATCAAGAGATTATAATTAAATGAAATTCCATTAAATCTTTAAGCGCATAAAGCAAAGGTAATGGGCGGTGTTTATCTCAATTAAAACAATTACGTGGGCAAATTGTACTGCAGGGTATCGGAGTTTTCGGCTACGGACCCGTCCTCGTTTGATACCGGACTGTAGTCCGTAGGGACGCGACCACATCTGCCAATTCTTATTAGCATCAATTTTTTTTAATAAAATAATCAAAAAATCCGTTAATGTTCCCTCAGTCAATACTAAACAGTTTTAATTCTGTCTTTTTTGGTTTAAAACGGAAAAATTTGCTGCGATTGAAAGTTCTATAAACAAATCTGTCAGTTCATCATTGTTAAGTTTTTTTTAAATATTTGCTAAAAGAAAAGGAGATGATCATCCGCAAATTAAAGAAGATAAATGTGAATACAATTGGTTAGGAATTATTAATGTTTAACAACACTTAATAAAACTGAGTTTACGATTAAAGTCACAATACGGACATTGCTGCATCTGCATCTGCAAAAAAGTCGATATGTGACTGTAATAAAATAATTAAGTGAAATCCATAATACTTATTTTTTTTTTTCATTAAAAAGTCTAGAATTATCTCTAAACGAATACCTTACAAACTCCTAAACAAAGAGTCATCAGACTCACTTCTTCGGCATGGTGCCTCACATATAATATTTCACATAGCATTCCGCGAATTCCGGTCAGTCCATTGACAAAGTTTTCTAAAGGTTTTCAATAATAAAAAAAATTGCTGAATGTCAAGTGTGCAAAAACTTCTTGCTTATAATTTTTAATATAGAAATAAAAACAAGTATCGTTTAAAGAAGTTAAATAGTATCAATCACAAACTGCTAACAGAGAAAGCAGTTTAACTTTTAAGTCAATAAGAGTTTATACGTAACTAACTACTGACAGGTTTAATAAATTTCAATAAAACGAAAAGTTCAAGCGCAAAACAAACTAATGGTTCTAGCGGTTCACGGATATTAAAAACGTGGACAAAATTATTAACAGTTTGAAACTAATAAACAACTTTATACATACACAATGAACTTCCGTCTGAGGCTCAATATCCACTACACGGAATACAGATACCCACATACCTCAGCTATCATTGAATTTAACAAAATACAGATAAAATAATTTTTTGACCAAAAATATAATTTAATGTTTATTGAAATTTAAAAAAAAATATAATAACTAAGTTAACTCTTTGACCCTATTTTACATCGTGTAAGTGATAATAACGCAGAAGTTGTATGAATGCAGTCAGACCGTATGCTTTTTTCCCCACATTAATGGTATAAAAAGAAAAAAGTTGGTGAAGCGTGGTCGTCCGCAATATACTGACTCTCAAATATTGACAGCCGAAACACAGGAAATCTGAATACCGGTTTACTATAAAACAATAACAGCTATCCAGGCGGCTTCAAACATACTTCACCACAAGAGTTACACAGCTCGTGGCCCGGGAATTTAACCAAGGACTACCTTATTAAACAGTTCAAATGACCGACACCACGAATAGGACTCATGCAGCGTGATGGTTTTATTAAACAACAGAAAATAACGTCTTTGATCAAATGCCAAGGTTGTGTGTTCGGTTATTGCCAACGATAATTAAACACTTTTAGTTTCAACAGCAGTTAAATCTAATTAATAGTTCCCTTCCACGAATGCTTCGTAAAACAAATACACAGAGTTTTGTATCTGTTTTACTACACTTCTTTTCTTTTTCGTTTGAAATTTAAAAACTATCCTCATAAAACACAGCTACATCCAAATGTTTGATAATGACAATTAATCCAGTACAATTTATTTATGAGTAATGGTGACTGTTCAAATATTAGTATAAGAACATTTTGTCTATAAATATTTAAAACTATCTCCGTCATCTTTATGAAAATCTCTTATATTCATTAGCCTCATCTTAATTAGCAGTTGTTTTGGGTAATAAATATTTTATCAAATAAAAAAATACTTTCGGAAAATTTCAAATCCGTTGTAACTAAATAGCGGCTTGTTTAACATTAAACATAGCGTTAAAAAATCTCGAAAACTTAGGACTACAAAACAAATTATATGTCGAAAAGCAAGACCTGTTTTACGGCTTTCGTATTACACTGGATTTAAATTGTCTTAAAGGCAGTAATTAACAGCTCTTGATGATTTGAAGACTTCAAATACAAACTGGTGGTAGATGTATATTGCTGGAGACTGTCAAGGTAGGTACACGTACAGCTTCTATTTCTCCCGCTAATTGCTGTTTCGATTTGAAGAGTTCGTTATTTCTAGCGAAATTACTGAGGTAACGAGATTCACCATATTTCGAGGAGATAAGCACAATGTGGTGCAGTGTACACCAATTAACATGACGAGACAGACGTTATACTTTCCATCAAGTGATCTTATAAATCAAAATTAAATTACATGTTGATTCAACCAGTTAGTTATTGCATTGGGGAATAGAAGCGATTCTGACGTAACAGATGAACGCGCCTCAGTAGAAGCTGTCAACGTGTGAAGACCACAAATGTCACAGTCAAGCGCCGCCGCACGCGATGAAGCAATTACATGCGGCCACCATGACCACCGCCACAAACCGACACAATACCCACTACATTCCCGTATCCTTCTTTATCAATTTAAACATTGTTCTAGTAATATTCAAATAACTAAACAACAATGTGAATTTTTTTCATGATTATTACGTTAAGTTAAATCAATCAGCTAAAGATGATGACTTGGAAGTAAATATATTTGAACAACATGATATAAAATTTATGAGTAATTAAGAAGTTAATAAATCTCTTTACTAAATTAATAATCTTCATGCCTAACAATAGCTATGTGTATTAAGTAATTAATGCGGAAATTGCTAACATTTGCAAAATTTTGTTAGGTGGCAGCACTGCACTAGTGATGCTTTCTCCAAACTTATTAATCTTGAATGGGAGAATCGAAGTGAGAATTAACTTGAGAATATGAAATACCTGTTCATTATAACCATATCATCTCTTGTTATAACCGTTCAACGCCGACATTATGTCACTGTGTGATATCAGATTTAATGTAATTGATATTTTGATAAAATGTACTTTTAAGTTTCTTGCCGTATTCTCTCAGGAATTTCTCTATGGATCTGACAGTAAATATAAATCACAAAACTTCTTAAATTAAACGTTATATTTTAATAAATTATGAATACAAAATTACTTGAAATTACCGGCAGGCCGAAATATGGTATTCAATTTTATATGTTATAACAAAACACAATTACATATAAATACCGAACAGTTAGTGGAAAACACTATTGTAACAGAGATCATGATTACAGATGATATTATTATTTCATTTAAATATTAATAATACAGATTACATTTTATACCTATATAACCCACAATAATGCATTTGTGTATTTCAATTAATTTTTAAGTACGAAAGTTGGCTACGAAACCAATAATTCCAGTTTATATTTAAAATCGTAAAGTAAACTGGTACTGTTTGTGGAGACATTGTTAACCTATATTCAGATGTTACAATGTAATACTATAAATAAATAGAGACTATTGGCTGAAATCATGTATCGCTTTAGAAATCTATGCAAATAGTGATTTAAATATGCAAAAATGTTTACTATTTGGTTCCAGTTAAGCAATTTTTTCATTAACAACATTCCCTATATCAATCTATAATTTTGTCTGCAAACGAGTAAGTAATATACTATTTTGATTTTGTTTAGTTTACATGCTGAATGAACGCTTATTAAAAAAATGTCAAAAAGGGAAAACATGGAAATGTCATAAAGTTTTAATCTGATCAAGAACATTCCCAACAGATCCTTTGAAAATTTTTATAAGTTTTTTGTATTACGACGAAAAGAGTGAAAGCCGTAATATATTTCTTACAGCATCTATCTTGTTAATATTTTTTTATTCAACTAAGAGACGAGCCATACAAGACGTCTCAGACACGCCGGCCCATTACAACGTAGTGCGAGTTAGGAACCTTACTATACACCACGACAATGATAGCTTAGTGTTAAGGCGTTCCTACGTGCAATACGATCTAGACTGAGCCTGTGCTTCACTTTAAGAAAAATATTGTAATGCTCCACAAAATTTTTTGCTATCTATATATAGCAAATTTGATTGCTATTAACATGCTACAAAACCAACAGCTTTCATGGATGAGTGTCCCTCGACCAACTTACATTTGGCCGGCGTATTAGATAACTTTGATGTATATTCCCGATTTTCAGCAGAGAGAAATTGAATAGACAACTTTAAAAAAAACTTTTTACGTTATAAAATATCAGAATAAACAGAACTCAGTTAATAGCGAGCAGATCATTATAACTTCTAAAGTTATAATTAAAGTATATACGTTAGCATGAATAGTTCAAAACGGTAGGAGTTATCGTTTTTTTCTTAAGTTATTTCGAAGAATGATATAAATATCCTGTTTTCCTATGTTAGATTTTATTATAAACCTACCACTAGTAAACTTCACTTGACTTCAAGGGGAAAATTATATGAAACTCCGTAGAAGGTATTCTATCGTATCACTACTCTACAGTAATTCACGTGCACGTTTCAAACGCATTCAATTTCAATCGTTTCGATGCACAACATATTGTAGCTATCGCTGGAAGACGGTATTAAACTCTCGAAGCTTTGAGGAATTTAAATGGACTTAGGACGTTCATTGAATGCGCATCGAAATTATTGTGTGTTACAGAAGGTCTAATGATCGAATCCGTGCCAAGTCGTAAACACTGCGTACAGCGGAATTGTTTTATTTAGCATCCAAGTAGCATTCCGTCTTACTAATATAATGATTATCAAATGTACGTCCGCAGCACATTTATGTCGAACATTACCCTGAATTAATGGTAGAATGCGAACTCGCAGACGCGCACCGTGTGACTCAGATTCTAGTCTAAACCTACTACATTGTCCGAATGCTAAATATCAACATTCTGGCAAAATCACTACAGCGGTTTTAAATATAATGCGATATTTCATTTTTCTTTTTCAAACACGATGTTTAAGTTATGGCATATGTCTATTTATTAGGTTCTTTTACAAAGGTATCATTCGCATTGACTCTTTCTTATTCGGTTTTAATGTGATTGTAGCTGTAATGTAACATACCATCTTCTATTCGTCATAAAAAGCAATGTAGTGTTGCAAAATTCTACCTGTCCCCGCGATGTTATGGGCAGACGCGTATACTATGAGGTGATAAATGACTATCACCCGTTGGTATGTGAACGAGACGACCATGAGTTCCTCTAATCAATTCGTAGTATTGAAAAGAATTTAATATGTATAAACAATGGTAGGTCTCAGTTGCGAGAAACCGTCTAGGTAGAGGTACCACCGCAGTTGCTATTTTTACCGCCAAGTAGTAATGTGCATACGTTATTGTGTTCTGGTTTGAAGGGCGCTGTATGCCAGTAAATTACTGGGGTAACAAGACAACACCTTATGTCTTAAGGCGATTAGCGCAGTACGATGCTGGTTATATCATTTTACTTAGCACCACGTTGTCATGAGCAAACGTATCACTTACTATCAGATGAATGCCATGCTCGTCTTATCGGCTCGTCGATTAGAAAATAAAGAAAAGAACCTTGTAAACTATGATCTTTTACCTAGTAAGCGATATTCACAAATTCTGGTCTACCGTTGACATAACGGTAGTAATTTTTTTATAATAGCGAATATTTTCTTAAGCATTAGTTCTGTCCCAATTTAAAAAAAGAAAGGTAAATGTAACAAGCACCGCTTCAGAAATTTATGAATTTACAAGAACAGAAAACATCAAAATACAACAACAACAAACTCATTCATCATTTTCGTTAAAATAATTCTCTTACCATAATTATTACTTTTTATTGAATACCAAAATGCTCAATAATTTTTAGCGGTGGCTCTCCTATTAAAATCATCATGAATATTCTGTATAACAAAACATTGTTACTTTATGTAAAGACTATTATAGTTTACATTTGAATTAAAAATTTAAAAAGACACCTGCGGAGAGAGCGAGTTCGCATTTAAATCGATAGAATAACTCGATAAAAGGAAACCATTAACAGCGAAACCGGAGCTAGATGAGGAAAAAATAGAAAAGTTTTAATCTGCGATGAAATCTCGCGGGCAACAAAAGCATCTGGCTCGGACCTGAACCTATCTTGCGCAATTCACAGAAGCCCCCAGTAATCCTCTTTGCTAGACCGATCCGACTTACTTACACAGCTCCCGGTTGACACTTTCGATTTTTAATAATAAGGCTTAAGTGCGCACACTTTATTCACAGAATGTTAGTATTATTTATCATAAAACTATTTAGATAAATCGCATGCGTTTTCTGTTAGGAAAAAGCTTAATAATTTACGATTTTCCGCAATGTTTATTATCGCATTCTTAAATCATTTGCTTAATGGTTTTTACGCTAAACAAACAATGCGGAAGATTGTCAGGGAAAGTGTTAGCAGGTCCGTTAAAAATATAAAAAGATTTGCAACAAATATACTTTCAAAGTACTTTTATAAATTCGTAAGCCATATGTACGTTTTGAAAATGCAATGAAAAGGTCTCGAAGCGTGCATTACTTAAGCGCCGAGGCCTTGTATGCAATTCGCCAACGTCGCAACCGACGTCCACGCTCCGTATCCACCGGGCGGCACACTCCGCGTATGTGAACCGGGGCCATATATTTCACGTCATGGCTTATTAATAACGTCTACAATACTATCCCGGCTATTACATTACGTAATTTATTGCCGAAATCCTGCTACGTGGAGCATTTCCACAGCGCCGAGCATAGTTGTTGAAATAAACAGACGAAAGCGATGTAATTAATACGTTTTTCTCTCTCCGAAAAGCCACACGCAAGCGAAATAAATGTTTCGGTAATAAATACTATCCTCTCTTGAAGGAAACAATTATTTTCTATTATAGTATGAAATTTTTTCATAAATTGAGTCCAAACCACTTCAATCGAATGTCTTAACCATTTCACTTTGCGGAATAATATAAATTAATAATAAAAAGTTTTCACAACATAATCTTAAACAAAAAAGAAAAATGTTTTATTTAACCAATATTAACATAACGATATTTTTTATACCGATGAGGTGTAACAAAATAAATATGCCTCCATCATTTATTACTAAAGTTTATCATCCATTAATGCATAAGGAGTCACCGTCGCGTCGCTGGCCTAGTAAACAATATCAAATGACCAATTAGACAGAAACATTATAACAATAAAAGCTCCGCATTATAAAAATATAAGATAATGAACTAGTAGATAACGTTCGGGATTTTTCAGCAATACCAATTCCACTAGAAGATTCTTAACTTACAACATATTTATATTAAAATTCATACGTAAATTTCTTAAGGATATTCATGTATTTGGTAATCTTTCACGTTTAAAATGTCTTCTACACGTGAGATTTGTTTGATTACCACTGTTAAGCAATGTTCGATAGTATTGAGTTTGCACTAGTGAACAACAATCAACAGCAGATGCTTTATAAGAAAGCGGCAAGTCTGCACTAGACAGGCCATCTAGAAACAAGTCTACAACTAACTCGACTTCGGATCAAGACCTACCACGAAGTCTTAAGTCTAGATTTAATGAAACTAAACTGTTTAGGTGTATGTACTACCATACCATCCAACCGTGATAAGTTTATGAGTTTTAAGAAAAGAAAAATGATTTTGAAAGAAAAATGCTAAAGATAAAGATCACAACAAGATTACTGAAAGGGACTTATATACTTGATTTTAGATTGTTCAATAATTATGTGATATGGGTAATTTTCTAGTATCCATAATTAAAAAGAAAGCAAAATAAATAAAAGAAAATTTTGTATCATCAAAAAAAAAATTAATTAAAATTTATCTCACGGGTCTTTATCGAGGCTCAAACTCGCTTGTAAATTTTTGGAATTGCGTTCCGAACCGAGATTAGTCGTAATACTTTGACAGGGGGAGGAAAGGAAACCTTGTTACAGACGTACCAGGTGTACCTTCGGGCGTAACGTTAAAAATTAAATTACCGAAAATTTCATTTTTAACATCGAGCCCCGACAATACAAACTCGGAAAGAATGTCGTGAAAAGTTAGGCACACGAAAGTTAAATGGAAAAGTTCAGCATTCAAATTGACAATCTCGACAAAACCGAGCCTGTCCAAACCACCCCCTGAACCGAATGAGGTAAGAAAGTGTTTTTTAATATAACAGAATTAAATTATCAAAATAGCTACAAAAGGTTGGCGTGAAACGTTAATTGATATAAATAAACAGACATAAAAGGTAGAGCAGATATCATATGAATAAAATATTTATATACATGAATCGAGACTTTTAGAAGAAATATACTACCAGAGTTTAAGTAAAAGACTGTATAAAATAAAGAGGGAACATAGCACCGTTCGGAAGTGCTTGTCGAACGGCTTTATTCTGATAAAGAGTATTAAAAAGTTACTAATCTCCGACGCAAGGAAGGGGAAATAAAGTTTTCTTCGAAACGACATACTTTCCCCTCTTGAAAAACTGATTGTCAATAATGATAAGGAATTTGTAACACATTTCTTAATTTATTGCCATCGAGGACAAAAACAAATGTTACAATAAATACACTTGTAATCGCTAAATGAAAAGCTCAAGCAATTATATGTTTTACTAATACAGTAGTAGTAAGTGCTTCTTGAAGAAAACGTTTTATTTTTCCTAATTAAATAAGTAAATATCTCTTACATTATTCCTATCATTTGGACTTCAGTTGTTGTAATTTAGTAGTTTAGTTGTTGTATCTAACGGAGCCTTGTGGTCTCAGGATAGCAAAACCTGCCTGTCATAGAAGGCGAGTAAAAGAATCTTCGGATTCGCGAGCTTTAAGAGCCCTTACAACTCGTTTAGAAAGGTCCTCAGAGGCAAATTCGAAATAGCCTTGTGTTTGCTATAGTACAGCGAGGGCACCAACGAGAACTTTACTCTTCCTTAGAACATGTTTATTCATAATGCAGAGAAAGAGAAAACCATCGAGGAGGTTTTAGAGGAAAGAAATCACACATAACTTTGACTCTAGCTTTCTCCAGAAGCAAGGTATCATTAGAAGGTTTAGCCCTTGATACATAAAAGGATGTTCTTCAGCGTAGAAAGTCAAGACTGATTAAAGATGCTGACCAAGAGCGGGTTGGTAGATTGACTTTTAAATTTATCGTCTTTTAATTAGAAAAGCAGGTAGCTTGTTAACGTGTTGGGTACCGCTTAATCAAAACCGTTGACATCCCGTATCACTCAATCTTTCGCCCAGTCTGAATCTGAAATAACCCGTCGTTTAACCCAGAAGTGTAATTAAAAGTTTAGCCCCCGGATCGAGCTACATCGGTCAATGCGAGTCGAAGCGACAGTTTTTCTTAGTAAAAGTTCCGACGTCTCCTCGTAATAAATGAAAAGGTTTTGTCGGACGGAACGACAGTTTTATAAAATTGCAATGAAGTACAAGACTTTTTTATGCTCATTGCATCTGCAGAATTTGCAAAGCGAATTTATTTTTAAAGTTAGAGCAGTCCAAACGTTGCTTAACTTAGACTTCATACTTATTTGCTACCATTTATTTTATCATGATCTTAAATAATTTTATGATCTCTAAGAGTACTACCTTTGCTAGACGACCTATTTATGTGGTTAATCAGTAAAAATTTTTGTATACAGGTTTCAAGAGTTTTGTTACTAAGTGTGAGGAGACAATGTATGTTTAATGTTTATTATCCATCAGTCA